>PYHX02000210.1:0-37807 GCA_004302925.2 Cochliomyia hominivorax | reverse complement strand
TGATCACTTTTTTCGATTTTTCCAAAAAATTATAAAATTGTTCATAAGTCGCTTATTTGAAGCCCTAGAGCGATTCTAAGCGAAATCTATGATCACTTTTTCGATTTTTCCAAAAAATTATAAAATTGTTCATAAGTCGCTTATTTGAAGCCCTAGAGCGATTCTAAGCGAAATCTATGATCACTTTTTCGATTTTTCCAAAAAAAATTATAAAATTGTTCATAAGTCGCTTATTTGAAGCCCTAGAGCGATTCTAAGCGAAATCTATGATCACTTTTTCGATTTTTCAAAAAAATTATAAAATTGTTCATAAGTCGCTTATTTGAAGCCCTAGAGCGATTCTAAGCGAAATCTATGATCACTTTTTCGATTTTTCCAAAAAATTATAAATGGTTATAATCGTTTTAAAGCCCTAGAGCGATTCTATAGCGAAATAGATATCTTTTTCGATTTTCCCAAAAAATTAAAAATGTTCATAAGTCGCTTATTTGAAGCCCTAGAGCGATTCTAGCGAAATCTATGATCACTTTTTCTCGCAATTTTTCCAAAAAATCTAAAAATTGCTTACTAAGTCCGCTATTTGAAGCCCTAGAGCGATTCTAAGGCGAAACTATGATCCTTTTTTGCGTTTTTCCAAAAAATTATAAAATTGTTCATAAGTCGCTTATTTGAAGCCCTAGAGCGATTCTAAGCGAAATCTATGATCACTTTTTCGATTTTTCCAAAAAATTATAAAATTGTTCATAAGTCGCTTATTTGAAGCCCTAGAGCGATTCTAAGCGAAATCTATGATCACTTTTTCGATTTTTCCAAAAAATTATAAAATTGTTCATAAGTCGCTTATTTGAAGCCCTAGAGCGATTCTAAGCGAAATCTATGATCACTTTTTCGATTTTTCCAAAAAATTATAAAATTGTTCATAAGTCGCTTATTTGAAGCCCTAGAGCGATTCTAAGCGAAATCTATGATCACTTTTTCGATTTTTCCAAAAAAATTATAAAATTGTTCATAAGTCGCTTATTTGAAGCCCTAGAGCGATTCTAAGCGAAATCTATGATCACTTTTTCGATTTTTCCAAAAAATTATAAAATTGTTCATAAGTCGCTTATTTGAAGCCCTAGAGCGATTCTAAGCGAAATCTATGATCACTTTTTCGATTTTTCCAAAAAATTATAAAATTGTTCATAAGTCGCTTATTTGAAGCCCTAGAGCGATTCTAAGCGAAATCTATGATCACTTTTTCGATTTTTCCAAAAAATTATAAAATTGTTCATAAGTCGCTTATTTGAAGCCCTAGAGCGATTCTAAGCGAAATCTATGATCACTTTTTCGATTTTTCCAAAAAATTATAAAATTGTTCATAAGTCGCTTATTTGAAGCCCTAGAGCGATTCTAAGCGAAATCTATGATCACTTTTTCGATTTTTCCAAAAAATTATAAAATTGTTCATAAGTCGCTTATTTGAAGCCCTAGAGCGATTCTAAGCGAAATCTATGATCACTTTTTCGATTTTTCCAAAAAATTATAAAATTGTTCATAAGTCGCTTATTTGAAGCCCTAGAGCGATTCTAAGCGAAATCTATGATCACTTTTTCGATTTTTCCAAAAAATTATAAAATTGTTCATAAGTCGCTTATTTGAAGCCCTAGAGCGATTCTAAGCGAAATCTATGATCACTTTTTCGATTTTTCCAAAAAATTATAAAATTGTTCATAAGTCGCTTATTTGAAGCCCTAGAGCGATTCTAAGCGAAATCTATGATCACTTTTTCGATTTTTCCAAAAAATTATAAAATTGTTCATAAGTCGCTTATTTGAAGCCCTAGAGCGATTCTAAGCGAAATCTATGATCACTTTTTCGATTTTCCCAAAAAATTATAAAATTGTTCATAAGTCGCTTATTTGAAGCCCTAGAGCGATTCTAAGCGAAATCTATGATCACTTTTTCGATTTTTCCAAAAAATTATAAAATTGTTCATAAGTCGCTTATTTGAAGCCCTAGAGCGATTCTAAGCGAAATCTATGATCACTTTTTCGATTTTTCCAAAAAATTATAAAATTGTTCATAAGTCGCTTATTTGAAGCCCTAGAGCGATTCTAAGCGAAATCTATGATCACTTTTTCGATTTTTCCAAAAAATTATAAAATTGTTCATAAGTCGCTTATTTGAAGCCCTAGAGCGATTCTAAGCGAAATCTATGATCACTTTTTCGATTTTTCCAAAAAAATTATAAAATTGTTCATAAGTCGCTTATTTGAAGCCCTAGAGCGATTCTAAGCGAAATCTATGATCACTTTTTCGATTTTTCCAAAAAATTATAAAATTGTTCATAAGTCGCTTATTTGAAGCCCTAGAGCGATTCTAAGCGAAATCTATGATCACTTTTTCGATTTTTCCAAAAAATTATAAAATTGTTCATAAGTCGCTTATTTGAAGCCCTAGAGCGATTCTAAGCGAAATCTATGATCACTTTTTCGATTTTCCAAAAAATTATAAAATTGTTCATAAGTCGCTTATTTGAAGCCCTAGAGCGATTCTAAGCGAAATCTATGATCACTTTTTCGATTTTTCCAAAAAAATTATAAAATTGTTCATAAGTCGCTTATTTGAAGCCCTAGAGCGATTCTAAGCGAAATCTATGATCACTTTTTCGATTTTTCCAAAAAATTATAAAATTGTTCATAAGTCGCTTATTTGAAGCCCTAGAGCGATTCTAAGCGAAATCTATGATCACTTTTTCGATTTTTCCAAAAAATTATAAAATTGTTCATAAGTCGCTTATTTGAAGCCCTAGAGCGATTCTAAGCGAAATCTATGATCACTTTTTCGATTTTTCCAAAAAATTATAAAATTGTTCATAAGTCGCTTATTTGAAGCCCTAGAGCGATTCTAAGCGAAATCTATGATCACTTTTTCGATTTTTCCAAAAAATTATAAAATTGTTCATAAGTCGCTTATTTGAAGCCCTAGAGCGATTCTAAGCGAAATCTATGATCACTTTTTCGATTTTTCCAAAAAATTATAAAATTGTTCATAAGTCGCTTATTTGAAGCCCTAGAGCGATTCTAAGCGAAATCTATGATCACTTTTTCGATTTTTCCAAAAAATTATAAAATTGTTCATAAGTCGCTTATTTGAAGCCCTAGAGCGATTCTAAGCGAAATCTATGATCACTTTTTCGATTTTTCCAAAAAATTATAAAATTGTTCATAAGTCGCTTATTTGAAGCCCTAGAGCGATTCTAAGCGAAATCTATGATCACTTTTTCGATTTTTCCAAAAAATTATAAAATTGTTCATAAGTCGCTTATTTGAAGCCCTAGAGCGATTCTAAGCGAAATCTATGATCACTTTTTCGATTTTTCCAAAAAATTATAAAATTGTTCATAAGTCGCTTATTTGAAGCCCTAGAGCGATTCTAAGCGAAATCTATGATCACTTTTTCGATTTTTCCAAAAAATTATAAAATTGTTCATAAGTCGCTTATTTGAAGCCCTAGAGCGATTCTAAGCGAAATCTATGATCACTTTTTCGATTTTTCCAAAAAATTATAAAATTGTTCATAAGTCGCTTATTTGAAGCCCTAGAGCGATTCTAAGCGAAATCTATGATCACTTTTTCGATTTTTCCAAAAAATTATAAAATTGTTCATAAGTCGCTTATTTGAAGCCCTAGAGCGATTCTAAGCGAAATCTATGATCACTTTTTCGATTTTTCCAAAAAATTATAAAATTGTTCATAAGTCGCTTATTTGAAGCCCTAGAGCGATTCTAAGCGAAATCTATGATCACTTTTTCGATTTTTCCAAAAAATTATAAAATTGTTCATAAGTCGCTTATTTGAAGCCCTAGAGCGATTCTAAGCGAAATCTATGATCACTTTTTCGATTTTTCCAAAAAATTATAAAATTGTTCATAAGTCGCTTATTTGAAGCCCTAGAGCGATTCTAAGCGAAATCTATGATCACTTTTTCGATTTTTCCAAAAAATTATAAAATTGTTCATAAGTCGCTTATTTGAAGCCCTAGAGCGATTCTAAGCGAAATCTATGATCACTTTTTCGATTTTTCCAAAAAATTATAAAATTGTTCATAAGTCGCTTATTTGAAGCCCTAGAGCGATTCTAAGCGAAATCTATGATCACTTTTTCGATTTTTCCAAAAAATTATAAAATTGTTCATAAGTCGCTTATTTGAAGCCCTAGAGCGATTCTAAGCGAAATCTATGATCACTTTTTCGATTTTTCCAAAAAATTATAAAATTGTTCATAAGTCGCTTATTTGAAGCCCTAGAGCGATTCTAAGCGAAATCTATGATCACTTTTTCGATTTTTCCAAAAAATTATAAAATTGTTCATAAGTCGCTTATTTGAAGCCCTAGAGCGATTCTAAGCGAAATCTATGATCACTTTTTCGATTTTTCCAAAAAATTATAAAATTGTTCATAAGTCGCTTATTTGAAGCCCTAGAGCGATTCTAAGCGAAATCTATGATCACTTTTTCGATTTTTCCAAAAAATTATAAAATTGTTCATAAGTCGCTTATTTGAAGCCCTAGAGCGATTCTAAGCGAAATCTATGATCACTTTTTCGATTTTTCCAAAAAATTATAAAATTGTTCATAAGTCGCTTATTTGAAGCCCTAGAGCGATTCTAAGCGAAATCTATGATCACTTTTTCGATTTTTCCAAAAAATTATAAAATTGTTCATAAGTCGCTTATTTGAAGCCCTAGAGCGATTCTAAGCGAAATCTATGATCACTTTTTCGATTTTTCCAAAAAATTATAAAATTGTTCATAAGTCGCTTATTTGAAGCCCTAGAGCGATTCTAAGCGAAATCTATGATCACTTTTTCGATTTTTCCAAAAAATTATAAAATTGTTCATAAGTCGCTTATTTGAAGCCCTAGAGCGATTCTAAGCGAAATCTATGATCACTTTTTCGATTTTTCCAAAAAATTATAAAATTGTTCATAAGTCGCTTATTTGAAGCCCTAGAGCGATTCTAAGCGAAATCTATGATCACTTTTTCGATTTTTCCAAAAAATTATAAAATTGTTCATAAGTCGCTTATTTGAAGCCCTAGAGCGATTCTAAGCGAAATCTATGATCACTTTTTCGATTTTTCCAAAAAATTATAAAATTGTTCATAAGTCGCTTATTTGAAGCCCTAGAGCGATTCTAAGCGAAATCTATGATCACTTTTTCGATTTTTCCAAAAAATTATAAAATTGTTCATAAGTCGCTTATTTGAAGCCCTAGAGCGATTCTAAGCGAAATCTATGATCACTTTTTCGATTTTTCCAAAAAATTATAAAATTGTTCATAAGTCGCTTATTTGAAGCCCTAGAGCGATTCTAAGCGAAATCTATGATCACTTTTTCGATTTTTCCAAAAAATTATAAAATTGTTCATAAGTCGCTTATTTGAAGCCCTAGAGCGATTCTAAGCGAAATCTATGATCACTTTTTCGATTTTTCCAAAAAATTATAAAATTGTTCATAAGTCGCTTATTTGAAGCCCTAGAGCGATTCTAAGCGAAATCTATGATCACTTTTTCGATTTTTCCAAAAAATTATAAAATTGTTCATAAGTCGCTTATTTGAAGCCCTAGAGCGATTCTAAGCGAAATCTATGATCACTTTTTCGATTTTTCCAAAAAATTATAAAATTGTTCATAAGTCGCTTATTTGAAGCCCTAGAGCGATTCTAAGCGAAATCTATGATCACTTTTTCGATTTTTCCAAAAAATTATAAAATTGTTCATAAGTCGCTTATTTGAAGCCCTAGAGCGATTCTAAGCGAAATCTATGATCACTTTTTCGATTTTTCCAAAAAATTATAAAATTGTTCATAAGTCGCTTATTTGAAGCCCTAGAGCGATTCTAAGCGAAATCTATGATCACTTTTTCGATTTTTCCAAAAAATTATAAAATTGTTCATAAGTCGCTTATTTGAAGCCCTAGAGCGATTCTAAGCGAAATCTATGATCACTTTTTCGATTTTTCCAAAAAATTATAAAATTGTTCATAAGTCGCTTATTTGAAGCCCTAGAGCGATTCTAAGCGAAATCTATGATCACTTTTTCGATTTTTCCAAAAAATTATAAAATTGTTCATAAGTCGCTTATTTGAAGCCCTAGAGCGATTCTAAGCGAAATCTATGATCACTTTTTCGATTTTTCCAAAAAATTATAAAATTGTTCATAAGTCGCTTATTTGAAGCCCTAGAGCGATTCTAAGCGAAATCTATGATCACTTTTTCGATTTTTCCAAAAAATTATAAAATTGTTCATAAGTCGCTTATTTGAAGCCCTAGAGCGATTCTAAGCGAAATCTATGATCACTTTTTCGATTTTTCCAAAAAATTATAAAATTGTTCATAAGTCGCTTATTTGAAGCCCTAGAGCGATTCTAAGCGAAATCTATGATCACTTTTTCGATTTTTCCAAAAAATTATAAAATTGTTCATAAGTCGCTTATTTGAAGCCCTAGAGCGATTCTAAGCGAAATCTATGATCACTTTTTCGATTTTTCCAAAAAATTATAAAATTGTTCATAAGTCGCTTATTTGAAGCCCTAGAGCGATTCTAAGCGAAATCTATGATCACTTTTTCGATTTTTCCAAAAAATTATAAAATTGTTCATAAGTCGCTTATTTGAAGCCCTAGAGCGATTCTAAGCGAAATCTATGATCACTTTTTCGATTTTTCCAAAAAAATTATAAAATTGTTCATAAGTCGCTTATTTGAAGCCCTAGAGCGATTCTAAGCGAAATCTATGATCACTTTTTCGATTTTTCCAAAAAATTATAAAATTGTTCATAAGTCGCTTATTTGAAGCCCTAGAGCGATTCTAAGCGAAATCTATGATCACTTTTTCGATTTTTCCAAAAAATTATAAAATTGTTCATAAGTCGCTTATTTGAAGCCCTAGAGCGATTCTAAGCGAAATCTATGATCACTTTTTCGATTTTTCCAAAAAATTATAAAATTGTTCATAAGTCGCTTATTTGAAGCCCTAGAGCGATTCTAAGCGAAATCTATGATCACTTTTTCGATTTTTCCAAAAAATTATAAAATTGTTCATAAGTCGCTTATTTGAAGCCCTAGAGCGATTCTAAGCGAAATCTATGATCACTTTTTCGATTTTTCCAAAAAATTATAAAATTGTTCATAAGTCGCTTATTTGAAGCCCTAGAGCGATTCTAAGCGAAATCTATGATCACTTTTTCGATTTTTCCAAAAAATTATAAAATTGTTCATAAGTCGCTTATTTGAAGCCCTAGAGCGATTCTAAGCGAAATCTATGATCACTTTTTCGATTTTTCCAAAAAATTATAAAATTGTTCATAAGTCGCTTATTTGAAGCCCTAGAGCGATTCTAAGCGAAATCTATGATCACTTTTTCGATTTTTCCAAAAAATTATAAAATTGTTCATAAGTCGCTTATTTGAAGCCCTAGAGCGATTCTAAGCGAAATCTATGATCACTTTTTCGATTTTTCCAAAAAATTATAAAATTGTTCATAAGTCGCTTATTTGAAGCCCTAGAGCGATTCTAAGCGAAATCTATGATCACTTTTTCGATTTTTCCAAAAAATTATAAAATTGTTCATAAGTCGCTTATTTGAAGCCCTAGAGCGATTCTAAGCGAAATCTATGATCACTTTTTCGATTTTTCCAAAAAATTATAAAATTGTTCATAAGTCGCTTATTTGAAGCCCTAGAGCGATTCTAAGCGAAATCTATGATCACTTTTTCGATTTTTCCAAAAAATTATAAAATTGTTCATAAGTCGCTTATTTGAAGCCCTAGAGCGATTCTAAGCGAAATCTATGATCACTTTTTCGATTTTTCCAAAAAATTATAAAATTGTTCATAAGTCGCTTATTTGAAGCCCTAGAGCGATTCTAAGCGAAATCTATGATCACTTTTTCGATTTTTCCAAAAAATTATAAAATTGTTCATAAGTCGCTTATTTGAAGCCCTAGAGCGATTCTAAGCGAAATCTATGATCACTTTTTCGATTTTTCCAAAAAAATTATAAAATTGTTCATAAGTCGCTTATTTGAAGCCCTAGAGCGATTCTAAGCGAAATCTATGATCACTTTTTCGATTTTTCCAAAAAATTATAAAATTGTTCATAAGTCGCTTATTTGAAGCCCTAGAGCGATTCTAAGCGAAATCTATGATCACTTTTTCGATTTTTCCAAAAAATTATAAAATTGTTCATAAGTCGCTTATTTGAAGCCCTAGAGCGATTCTAAGCGAAATCTATGATCACTTTTTCGATTTTTCCAAAAAATTATAAAATTGTTCATAAGTCGCTTATTTGAAGCCCTAGAGCGATTCTAAGCGAAATCTATGATCACTTTTTCGATTTTTCCAAAAAATTATAAAATTGTTCATAAGTCGCTTATTTGAAGCCCTAGAGCGATTCTAAGCGAAATCTATGATCACTTTTTCGATTTTTCCAAAAAATTATAAAATTGTTCATAAGTCGCTTATTTGAAGCCCTAGAGCGATTCTAAGCGAAATCTATGATCACTTTTTCGATTTTTCCAAAAAATTATAAAATTGTTCATAAGTCGCTTATTTGAAGCCCTAGAGCGATTCTAAGCGAAATCTATGATCACTTTTTCGATTTTTCCAAAAAATTATAAAATTGTTCATAAGTCGCTTATTTGAAGCCCTAGAGCGATTCTAAGCGAAATCTATGATCACTTTTTCGATTTTTCCAAAAAATTATAAAATTGTTCATAAGTCGCTTATTTGAAGCCCTAGAGCGATTCTAAGCGAAATCTATGATCACTTTTTCGATTTTTCCAAAAAATTATAAAATTGTTCATAAGTCGCTTATTTGAAGCCCTAGAGCGATTCTAAGCGAAATCTATGATCACTTTTTCGATTTTTCCAAAAAATTATAAAATTGTTCATAAGTCGCTTATTTGAAGCCCTAGAGCGATTCTAAGCGAAATCTATGATCACTTTTTCGATTTTTCCAAAAAATTATAAAATTGTTCATAAGTCGCTTATTTGAAGCCCTAGAGCGATTCTAAGCGAAATCTATGATCACTTTTTCGATTTTTCCAAAAAATTATAAAATTGTTCATAAGTCGCTTATTTGAAGCCCTAGAGCGATTCTAAGCGAAATCTATGATCACTTTTTCGATTTTTCCAAAAAATTATAAAATTGTTCATAAGTCGCTTATTTGAAGCCCTAGAGCGATTCTAAGCGAAATCTATGATCACTTTTTCGATTTTTCCAAAAAATTATAAAATTGTTCATAAGTCGCTTATTTGAAGCCCTAGAGCGATTCTAAGCGAAATCTATGATCACTTTTTCGATTTTTCCAAAAAATTATAAAATTGTTCATAAGTCGCTTATTTGAAGCCCTAGAGCGATTCTAAGCGAAATCTATGATCACTTTTTCGATTTTTCCAAAAAATTATAAAATTGTTCATAAGTCGCTTATTTGAAGCCCTAGAGCGATTCTAAGCGAAATCTATGATCACTTTTTCGATTTTTCCAAAAAATTATAAAATTGTTCATAAGTCGCTTATTTGAAGCCCTAGAGCGATTCTAAGCGAAATCTATGATCACTTTTTCGATTTTTCCAAAAAATTATAAAATTGTTCATAAGTCGCTTATTTGAAGCCCTAGAGCGATTCTAAGCGAAATCTATGATCACTTTTTCGATTTTTCCAAAAAATTATAAAATTGTTCATAAGTCGCTTATTTGAAGCCCTAGAGCGATTCTAAGCGAAATCTATGATCACTTTTTCGATTTTTCCAAAAAATTATAAAATTGTTCATAAGTCGCTTATTTGAAGCCCTAGAGCGATTCTAAGCGAAATCTATGATCACTTTTTCGATTTTTCCAAAAAATTATAAAATTGTTCATAAGTCGCTTATTTGAAGCCCTAGAGCGATTCTAAGCGAAATCTATGATCACTTTTTCGATTTTTCCAAAAAATTATAAAATTGTTCATAAGTCGCTTATTTGAAGCCCTAGAGCGATTCTAAGCGAAATCTATGATCACTTTTTCGATTTTTCCAAAAAATTATAAAATTGTTCATAAGTCGCTTATTTGAAGCCCTAGAGCGATTCTAAGCGAAATCTATGATCACTTTTTCGATTTTTCCAAAAAATTATAAAATTGTTCATAAGTCGCTTATTTGAAGCCCTAGAGCGATTCTAAGCGAAATCTATGATCACTTTTTCGATTTTTCCAAAAAATTATAAAATTGTTCATAAGTCGCTTATTTGAAGCCCTAGAGCGATTCTAAGCGAAATCTATGATCACTTTTTCGATTTTTCCAAAAAATTATAAAATTGTTCATAAGTCGCTTATTTGAAGCCCTAGAGCGATTCTAAGCGAAATCTATGATCACTTTTTCGATTTTTCCAAAAAATTATAAAATTGTTCATAAGTCGCTTATTTGAAGCCCTAGAGCGATTCTAAGCGAAATCTATGATCACTTTTTCGATTTTTCCAAAAAATTATAAAATTGTTCATAAGTCGCTTATTTGAAGCCCTAGAGCGATTCTAAGCGAAATCTATGATCACTTTTTCGATTTTTCCAAAAAATTATAAAATTGTTCATAAGTCGCTTATTTGAAGCCCTAGAGCGATTCTAAGCGAAATCTATGATCACTTTTTCGATTTTTCCAAAAAATTATAAAATTGTTCATAAGTCGCTTATTTGAAGCCCTAGAGCGATTCTAAGCGAAATCTATGATCACTTTTTCGATTTTTCCAAAAAATTATAAAATTGTTCATAAGTCGCTTATTTGAAGCCCTAGAGCGATTCTAAGCGAAATCTATGATCACTTTTTCGATTTTTCCAAAAAATTATAAAATTGTTCATAAGTCGCTTATTTGAAGCCCTAGAGCGATTCTAAGCGAAATCTATGATCACTTTTTCGATTTTTCCAAAAAATTATAAAATTGTTCATAAGTCGCTTATTTGAAGCCCTAGAGCGATTCTAAGCGAAATCTATGATCACTTTTTCGATTTTTCCAAAAAATTATAAAATTGTTCATAAGTCGCTTATTTGAAGCCCTAGAGCGATTCTAAGCGAAATCTATGATCACTTTTTCGATTTTTCCAAAAAATTATAAAATTGTTCATAAGTCGCTTATTTGAAGCCCTAGAGCGATTCTAAGCGAAATCTATGATCACTTTTTCGATTTTTCCAAAAAATTATAAAATTGTTCATAAGTCGCTTATTTGAAGCCCTAGAGCGATTCTAAGCGAAATCTATGATCACTTTTTCGATTTTTCCAAAAAATTATAAAATTGTTCATAAGTCGCTTATTTGAAGCCCTAGAGCGATTCTAAGCGAAATCTATGATCACTTTTTCGATTTTTCCAAAAAATTATAAAATTGTTCATAAGTCGCTTATTTGAAGCCCTAGAGCGATTCTAAGCGAAATCTATGATCACTTTTTCGATTTTTCCAAAAAATTATAAAATTGTTCATAAGTCGCTTATTTGAAGCCCTAGAGCGATTCTAAGCGAAATCTATGATCACTTTTTCGATTTTTCCAAAAAATTATAAAATTGTTCATAAGTCGCTTATTTGAAGCCCTAGAGCGATTCTAAGCGAAATCTATGATCACTTTTTCGATTTTTCCAAAAAATTATAAAATTGTTCATAAGTCGCTTATTTGAAGCCCTAGAGCGATTCTAAGCGAAATCTATGATCACTTTTTCGATTTTTCCAAAAAATTATAAAATTGTTCATAAGTCGCTTATTTGAAGCCCTAGAGCGATTCTAAGCGAAATCTATGATCACTTTTTCGATTTTTCCAAAAAATTATAAAATTGTTCATAAGTCGCTTATTTGAAGCCCTAGAGCGATTCTAAGCGAAATCTATGATCACTTTTTCGATTTTTCCAAAAAATTATAAAATTGTTCATAAGTCGCTTATTTGAAGCCCTAGAGCGATTCTAAGCGAAATCTATGATCACTTTTTCGATTTTTCCAAAAAATTATAAAATTGTTCATAAGTCGCTTATTTGAAGCCCTAGAGCGATTCTAAGCGAAATCTATGATCACTTTTTCGATTTTTCCAAAAAATTATAAAATTGTTCATAAGTCGCTTATTTGAAGCCCTAGAGCGATTCTAAGCGAAATCTATGATCACTTTTTCGATTTTTCCAAAAAATTATAAAATTGTTCATAAGTCGCTTATTTGAAGCCCTAGAGCGATTCTAAGCGAAATCTATGATCACTTTTTCGATTTTTCCAAAAAATTATAAAATTGTTCATAAGTCGCTTATTTGAAGCCCTAGAGCGATTCTAAGCGAAATCTATGATCACTTTTTCGATTTTTCCAAAAAATTATAAAATTGTTCATAAGTCGCTTATTTGAAGCCCTAGAGCGATTCTAAGCGAAATCTATGATCACTTTTTCGATTTTTCCAAAAAATTATAAAATTGTTCATAAGTCGCTTATTTGAAGCCCTAGAGCGATTCTAAGCGAAATCTATGATCACTTTTTCGATTTTTCCAAAAAATTATAAAATTGTTCATAAGTCGCTTATTTGAAGCCCTAGAGCGATTCTAAGCGAAATCTATGATCACTTTTTCGATTTTTCCAAAAAATTATAAAATTGTTCATAAGTCGCTTATTTGAAGCCCTAGAGCGATTCTAAGCGAAATCTATGATCACTTTTTCGATTTTTCCAAAAAATTATAAAATTGTTCATAAGTCGCTTATTTGAAGCCCTAGAGCGATTCTAAGCGAAATCTATGATCACTTTTTCGATTTTTCCAAAAAATTATAAAATTGTTCATAAGTCGCTTATTTGAAGCCCTAGAGCGATTCTAAGCGAAATCTATGATCACTTTTTCGATTTTTCCAAAAAATTATAAAATTGTTCATAAGTCGCTTATTTGAAGCCCTAGAGCGATTCTAAGCGAAATCTATGATCACTTTTTCGATTTTTCCAAAAAATTATAAAATTGTTCATAAGTCGCTTATTTGAAGCCCTAGAGCGATTCTAAGCGAAATCTATGATCACTTTTTCGATTTTTCCAAAAAATTATAAAATTGTTCATAAGTCGCTTATTTGAAGCCCTAGAGCGATTCTAAGCGAAATCTATGATCACTTTTTCGATTTTTCCAAAAAATTATAAAATTGTTCATAAGTCGCTTATTTGAAGCCCTAGAGCGATTCTAAGCGAAATCTATGATCACTTTTTCGATTTTTCCAAAAAATTATAAAATTGTTCATAAGTCGCTTATTTGAAGCCCTAGAGCGATTCTAAGCGAAATCTATGATCACTTTTTCGATTTTTCCAAAAAATTATAAAATTGTTCATAAGTCGCTTATTTGAAGCCCTAGAGCGATTCTAAGCGAAATCTATGATCACTTTTTCGATTTTTCCAAAAAATTATAAAATTGTTCATAAGTCGCTTATTTGAAGCCCTAGAGCGATTCTAAGCGAAATCTATGATCACTTTTTCGATTTTTCCAAAAAATTATAAAATTGTTCATAAGTCGCTTATTTGAAGCCCTAGAGCGATTCTAAGCGAAATCTATGATCACTTTTTCGATTTTTCCAAAAAATTATAAAATTGTTCATAAGTCGCTTATTTGAAGCCCTAGAGCGATTCTAAGCGAAATCTATGATCACTTTTTCGATTTTTCCAAAAAATTATAAAATTGTTCATAAGTCGCTTATTTGAAGCCCTAGAGCGATTCTAAGCGAAATCTATGATCACTTTTTCGATTTTTCCAAAAAATTATAAAATTGTTCATAAGTCGCTTATTTGAAGCCCTAGAGCGATTCTAAGCGAAATCTATGATCACTTTTTCGATTTTTCCAAAAAATTATAAAATTGTTCATAAGTCGCTTATTTGAAGCCCTAGAGCGATTCTAAGCGAAATCTATGATCACTTTTTCGATTTTTCCAAAAAATTATAAAATTGTTCATAAGTCGCTTATTTGAAGCCCTAGAGCGATTCTAAGCGAAATCTATGATCACTTTTTCGATTTTTCCAAAAAATTATAAAATTGTTCATAAGTCGCTTATTTGAAGCCCTAGAGCGATTCTAAGCGAAATCTATGATCACTTTTTCGATTTTTCCAAAAAATTATAAAATTGTTCATAAGTCGCTTATTTGAAGCCCTAGAGCGATTCTAAGCGAAATCTATGATCACTTTTTCGATTTTTCCAAAAAATTATAAAATTGTTCATAAGTCGCTTATTTGAAGCCCTAGAGCGATTCTAAGCGAAATCTATGATCACTTTTTCGATTTTTCCAAAAAATTATAAAATTGTTCATAAGTCGCTTATTTGAAGCCCTAGAGCGATTCTAAGCGAAATCTATGATCACTTTTTCGATTTTTCCAAAAAATTATAAAATTGTTCATAAGTCGCTTATTTGAAGCCCTAGAGCGATTCTAAGCGAAATCTATGATCACTTTTTCGATTTTTCCAAAAAATTATAAAATTGTTCATAAGTCGCTTATTTGAAGCCCTAGAGCGATTCTAAGCGAAATCTATGATCACTTTTTCGATTTTTCCAAAAAATTATAAAATTGTTCATAAGTCGCTTATTTGAAGCCCTAGAGCGATTCTAAGCGAAATCTATGATCACTTTTTCGATTTTTCCAAAAAATTATAAAATTGTTCATAAGTCGCTTATTTGAAGCCCTAGAGCGATTCTAAGCGAAATCTATGATCACTTTTTCGATTTTTCCAAAAAATTATAAAATTGTTCATAAGTCGCTTATTTGAAGCCCTAGAGCGATTCTAAGCGAAATCTATGATCACTTTTTCGATTTTTCCAAAAAATTATAAAATTGTTCATAAGTCGCTTATTTGAAGCCCTAGAGCGATTCTAAGCGAAATCTATGATCACTTTTTCGATTTTTCCAAAAAATTATAAAATTGTTCATAAGTCGCTTATTTGAAGCCCTAGAGCGATTCTAAGCGAAATCTATGATCACTTTTTCGATTTTTCCAAAAAATTATAAAATTGTTCATAAGTCGCTTATTTGAAGCCCTAGAGCGATTCTAAGCGAAATCTATGATCACTTTTTCGATTTTTCCAAAAAATTATAAAATTGTTCATAAGTCGCTTATTTGAAGCCCTAGAGCGATTCTAAGCGAAATCTATGATCACTTTTTCGATTTTTCCAAAAAATTATAAAATTGTTCATAAGTCGCTTATTTGAAGCCCTAGAGCGATTCTAAGCGAAATCTATGATCACTTTTTCGATTTTTCCAAAAAATTATAAAATTGTTCATAAGTCGCTTATTTGAAGCCCTAGAGCGATTCTAAGCGAAATCTATGATCACTTTTTCGATTTTTCCAAAAAATTATAAAATTGTTCATAAGTCGCTTATTTGAAGCCCTAGAGCGATTCTAAGCGAAATCTATGATCACTTTTTCGATTTTTCCAAAAAATTATAAAATTGTTCATAAGTCGCTTATTTGAAGCCCTAGAGCGATTCTAAGCGAAATCTATGATCACTTTTTCGATTTTTCCAAAAAATTATAAAATTGTTCATAAGTCGCTTATTTGAAGCCCTAGAGCGATTCTAAGCGAAATCTATGATCACTTTTTCGATTTTTCCAAAAAATTATAAAATTGTTCATAAGTCGCTTATTTGAAGCCCTAGAGCGATTCTAAGCGAAATCTATGATCACTTTTTCGATTTTTCCAAAAAATTATAAAATTGTTCATAAGTCGCTTATTTGAAGCCCTAGAGCGATTCTAAGCGAAATCTATGATCACTTTTTCGATTTTTCCAAAAAATTATAAAATTGTTCATAAGTCGCTTATTTGAAGCCCTAGAGCGATTCTAAGCGAAATCTATGATCACTTTTTCGATTTTTCCAAAAAATTATAAAATTGTTCATAAGTCGCTTATTTGAAGCCCTAGAGCGATTCTAAGCGAAATCTATGATCACTTTTTCGATTTTTCCAAAAAATTATAAAATTGTTCATAAGTCGCTTATTTGAAGCCCTAGAGCGATTCTAAGCGAAATCTATGATCACTTTTTCGATTTTTCCAAAAAATTATAAAATTGTTCATAAGTCGCTTATTTGAAGCCCTAGAGCGATTCTAAGCGAAATCTATGATCACTTTTTCGATTTTTCCAAAAAATTATAAAATTGTTCATAAGTCGCTTATTTGAAGCCCTAGAGCGATTCTAAGCGAAATCTATGATCACTTTTTCGATTTTTCCAAAAAATTATAAAATTGTTCATAAGTCGCTTATTTGAAGCCCTAGAGCGATTCTAAGCGAAATCTATGATCACTTTTTCGATTTTTCCAAAAAATTATAAAATTGTTCATAAGTCGCTTATTTGAAGCCCTAGAGCGATTCTAAGCGAAATCTATGATCACTTTTTCGATTTTTCCAAAAAATTATAAAATTGTTCATAAGTCGCTTATTTGAAGCCCTAGAGCGATTCTAAGCGAAATCTATGATCACTTTTTCGATTTTTCCAAAAAATTATAAAATTGTTCATAAGTCGCTTATTTGAAGCCCTAGAGCGATTCTAAGCGAAATCTATGATCACTTTTTCGATTTTTCCAAAAAATTATAAAATTGTTCATAAGTCGCTTATTTGAAGCCCTAGAGCGATTCTAAGCGAAATCTATGATCACTTTTTCGATTTTTCCAAAAAATTATAAAATTGTTCATAAGTCGCTTATTTGAAGCCCTAGAGCGATTCTAAGCGAAATCTATGATCACTTTTTCGATTTTTCCAAAAAATTATAAAATTGTTCATAAGTCGCTTATTTGAAGCCCTAGAGCGATTCTAAGCGAAATCTATGATCACTTTTTCGATTTTCCAAAAAATTATAAAATTGTTCATAAGTCGCTTATTTGAAGCCCTAGAGCGATTCTAAGCGAAATCTATGATCACTTTTTCGATTTTTCCAAAAAATTATAAAATTGTTCATAAGTCGCTTATTTGAAGCCCTAGAGCGATTCTAAGCGAAATCTATGATCACTTTTTCGATTTTTCCAAAAAATTATAAAATTGTTCATAAGTCGCTTATTTGAAGCCCTAGAGCGATTCTAAGCGAAATCTATGATCACTTTTTCGATTTTTCCAAAAAATTATAAAATTGTTCATAAGTCGCTTATTTGAAGCCCTAGAGCGATTCTAAGCGAAATCTATGATCACTTTTTCGATTTTTCCAAAAAATTATAAAATTGTTCATAAGTCGCTTATTTGAAGCCCTAGAGCGATTCTAAGCGAAATCTATGATCACTTTTCGATTTTTCCAAAAAATTATAAAATTGTTCATAAGTCGCTTATTTGAAGCCCTAGAGCGATTCTAAGCGAAATCTATGATCACTTTTTCGATTTTTCCAAAAAATTATAAAATTGTTCATAAGTCGCTTATTTGAAGCCCTAGAGCGATTCTAAGCGAAATCTATGATCACTTTTTCGATTTTCCAAAAAATTATAAAATTGTTCATAAGTCGCTTATTTGAAGCCCTAGAGCGATTCTAAGCGAAATCTATGATCACTTTTTCGATTTTTCCAAAAAATTATAAAATTGTTCATAAGTCGCTTATTTGAAGCCCTAGAGCGATTCTAAGCGAAATCTATGATCACTTTTTCGATTTTCCAAAAAATTATAAAATTGTTCATAAGTCGCTTATTTGAAGCCCTAGAGCGATTCTAAGCGAAATCTATGATCACTTTTTCGATTTTTCCAAAAAATTATAAAATTGTTCATAAGTCGCTTATTTGAAGCCCTAGAGCGATTCTAAGCGAAATCTATGATCACTTTTTCGATTTTTCCAAAAAATTATAAAATTGTTCATAAGTCGCTTATTTGAAGCCCTAGAGCGATTCTAAGCGAAATCTATGATCACTTTTTCGATTTTTCCAAAAAATTATAAAATTGTTCATAAGTCGCTTATTTGAAGCCCTAGAGCGATTCTAAGCGAAATCTATGATCACTTTTTCGATTTTCCAAAAAATTATAAAATTGTTCATAAGTCGCTTATTTGAAGCCCTAGAGCGATTCTAAGCGAAATCTATGATCACTTTTTCGATTTTTCCAAAAAATTATAAAATTGTTCATAAGTCGCTTATTTGAAGCCCTAGAGCGATTCTAAGCGAAATCTATGATCACTTTTTCGATTTTCCAAAAAATTATAAAATTGTTCATAAGTCGCTTATTTGAAGCCCTAGAGCGATTCTAAGCGAAATCTATGATCACTTTTTCGATTTTTCCAAAAAATTATAAAATTGTTCATAAGTCGCTTATTTGAAGCCCTAGAGCGATTCTAAGCGAAATCTATGATCACTTTTTCGATTTTTCCAAAAAAATTATAAAATTGTTCATAAGTCGCTTATTTGAAGCCCTAGAGCGATTCTAAGCGAAATCTATGATCACTTTTTCGATTTTTCCCAAAAAATTATAAAATTGTTCATAAGTCGCTTATTTGAAGCCCTAGAGCGATTCTAAGCGAAATCTATGATCACTTTTTCGATTTTTCCAAAAAATTATAAAATTGTTCATAAGTCGCTTATTTGAAGCCCTAGAGCGATTCTAAGCGAAATCTATGATCACTTTTTCGATTTTTCCAAAAAATTATAAAATTGTTCATAAGTCGCTTATTTGAAGCCCTAGAGCGATTCTAAGCGAAATCTATGATCACTTTTTCGATTTTTCCAAAAAATTATAAAATTGTTCATAAGTCGCTTATTTGAAGCCCTAGAGCGATTCTAAGCGAAATCTATGATCACTTTTTCGATTTTTCCAAAAAATATAAAATTGTTCATAAGTCGCTTATTTGAAGCCCTAGAGCGATTCTAAGCGAAATCTATGATCACTTTTTCGATTTTTCCAAAAAAATTATAAAATTGTTCATAAGTCGCTTATTTGAAGCCCTAGAGCGATTCTAAGCGAAATCTATGATCACTTTTTCGATTTTTCCAAAAAATTATAAAATTGTTCATAAGTCGCTTATTTGAAGCCCTAGAGCGATTCTAAGCGAAATCTATGATCACTTTTTCGATTTTTCCAAAAAATTATAAAATTGTTCATAAGTCGCTTATTTGAAGCCCTAGAGCGATTCTAAGCGAAATCTATGATCACTTTTTCGATTTTTCCAAAAAATTATAAAATTGTTCATAAGTCGCTTATTTGAAGCCCTAGAGCGATTCTAAGCGAAATCTATGATCACTTTTTCGATTTTTCCAAAAAATTATAAAATTGTTCATAAGTCGCTTATTTGAAGCCCTAGAGCGATTCTAAGCGAAATCTATGATCACTTTTTCGATTTTTCCAAAAAATTATAAAATTGTTCATAAGTCGCTTATTTGAAGCCCTAGAGCGATTCTAAGCGAAATCTATGATCACTTTTTCGATTTTTCCAAAAAATTATAAAATTGTTCATAAGTCGCTTATTTGAAGCCCTAGAGCGATTCTAAGCGAAATCTATGATCACTTTTTCGATTTTTCCAAAAAATTATAAAATTGTTCATAAGTCGCTTATTTGAAGCCCTAGAGCGATTCTAAGCGAAATCTATGATCACTTTTTCGATTTTTCCAAAAAATTATAAAATTGTTCATAAGTCGCTTATTTGAAGCCCTAGAGCGATTCTAAGCGAAATCTATGATCACTTTTTCGATTTTTCCAAAAAATTATAAAATTGTTCATAAGTCGCTTATTTGAAGCCCTAGAGCGATTCTAAGCGAAATCTATGATCACTTTTTCGATTTTTCCAAAAAAATTATAAAATTGTTCATAAGTCGCTTATTTGAAGCCCTAGAGCGATTCTAAGCGAAATCTATGATCACTTTTTCGATTTTTCCAAAAAATTATAAAATTGTTCATAAGTCGCTTATTTGAAGCCCTAGAGCGATTCTAAGCGAAATCTATGATCACTTTTTCGATTTTTCCAAAAAATTATAAAATTGTTCATAAGTCGCTTATTTGAAGCCCTAGAGCGATTCTAAGCGAAATCTATGATCACTTTTTCGATTTTCCAAAAAATTATAAAATTGTTCATAAGTCGCTTATTTGAAGCCCTAGAGCGATTCTAAGCGAAATCTATGATCACTTTTTCGATTTTTCCAAAAAATTATAAAATTGTTCATAAGTCGCTTATTTGAAGCCCTAGAGCGATTCTAAGCGAAATCTATGATCACTTTTTCGATTTTTCCAAAAAATTATAAAATTGTTCATAAGTCGCTTATTTGAAGCCCTAGAGCGATTCTAAGCGAAATCTATGATCACTTTTTCGATTTTTCCAAAAAATTATAAAATTGTTCATAAGTCGCTTATTTGAAGCCCTAGAGCGATTCTAAGCGAAATCTATGATCACTTTTTCGATTTTTCCAAAAAATTATAAAATTGTTCATAAGTCGCTTATTTGAAGCCCTAGAGCGATTCTAAGCGAAATCTATGATCACTTTTTCGATTTTTCCAAAAAATTATAAAATTGTTCATAAGTCGCTTATTTGAAGCCCTAGAGCGATTCTAAGCGAAATCTATGATCACTTTTTCGATTTTTCCAAAAAATTATAAAATTGTTCATAAGTCGCTTATTTGAAGCCCTAGAGCGATTCTAAGCGAAATCTATGATCACTTTTTCGATTTTTCCAAAAAATTATAAAATTGTTCATAAGTCGCTTATTTGAAGCCCTAGAGCGATTCTAAGCGAAATCTATGATCACTTTTTCGATTTTTCCAAAAAATTATAAATTGTTCATAAGTCGCTTATTTGAAGCCCTAGAGCGATTCTAAGCGAAATCTATGATCACTTTTTCGATTTTTCCAAAAAATTATAAAATTGTTCATAAGTCGCTTATTTGAAGCCCTAGAGCGATTCTAAGCGAAATCTATGATCACTTTTTCGATTTTTCCAAAAAATTATAAAATTGTTCATAAGTCGCTTATTTGAAGCCCTAGAGCGATTCTAAGCGAAATCTATGATCACTTTTTCGATTTTTCCAAAAAATTATAAAATTGTTCATAAGTCGCTTATTTGAAGCCCTAGAGCGATTCTAAGCGAAATCTATGATCACTTTTTCGATTTTTCCAAAAAATTATAAAATTGTTCATAAGTCGCTTATTTGAAGCCCTAGAGCGATTCTAAGCGAAATCTATGATCACTTTTTCGATTTTTCCAAAAAATTATAAAATTGTTCATAAGTCGCTTATTTGAAGCCCTAGAGCGATTCTAAGCGAAATCTATGATCACTTTTTCGATTTTTCCAAAAAATTATAAAATTGTTCATAAGTCGCTTATTTGAAGCCCTAGAGCGATTCTAAGCGAAATCTATGATCACTTTTTCGATTTTCCAAAAATTTATAAAATTGTTCATAAGTCGCTTATTTGAAGCCCTAGAGCGATTCTAAGCAAAATCTATGATCACTTTTTCGATTTTTCCAAAAAATTATAAAATTGTTCATAAGTCGCTTATTTGAAGCCCTAGAGCGATTCTAAGCGAAATCTATGATCACTTTTTCGATTTTTCCAAAAAATTATAAAATTGTTCATAAGTCGCTTATTTGAAGCCCTAGAGCGATTCTAAGCGAAATCTATGATCACTTTTTCGATTTTTCCAAAAAATTATAAAATTGTTCATAAGTCGCTTATTTGAAGCCCTAGAGCGATTCTAAGCGAAATCTATGATCACTTTTTCGATTTTTCCAAAAAATTATAAAATTGTTCATAAGTCGCTTATTTGAAGCCCTAGAGCGATTCTAAGCGAAATCTATGATCACTTTTTCGATTTTTCCAAAAAATTATAAAATTGTTCATAAGTCGCTTATTTGAAGCCCTAGAGCGATTCTAAGCGAAATCTATGATCACTTTTTCGATTTTTCCAAAAAATTATAAAATTGTTCATAAGTCGCTTATTTGAAGCCCTAGAGCGATTCTAAGCGAAATCTATGATCACTTTTTCGATTTTTCCAAAAAATTATAAAATTGTTCATAAGTCGCTTATTTGAAGCCCTAGAGCGATTCTAAGCGAAATCTATGATCACTTTTTCGATTTTTCCAAAAAATTATAAAATTGTTCATAAGTCGCTTATTTGAAGCCCTAGAGCGATTCTAAGCGAAATCTATGATCACTTTTTCGATTTTTCCAAAAAATTATAAAATTGTTCATAAGTCGCTTATTGAAGCCCTAGGCGATTCTAAGCAGAAATCTATGATCACTTTTTCGATTTTTCCAAAAAATTATAAAATTGCTTCATAAGTCGCTTATTTGAAGCCCTAGGAGCGATTCTAAGCGAAATCTATGATCACTTTTTCGATTTTTCCAAAAAATTATAAAATTGTTCATAAGTCGCTTATTTGAAGCCCTAGAGCGATTCTAAGCAAAATCTATGATCACTTTTTCGATTTTCCAAAAAATTATAAAATTGTTCATAAGTCGCTTATTTGAAGCCCTAGAGCGATTCTAAGCGAAATCTATGATCACTTTTCGATTTTTCACAAAATTATAAATTGCTTATAAGTCGCTTATTTGAAGCCTAGGAGCGATTCTAAGCGAAATCTATGATCACTTTTTCGATTTTTCCAAAAAATTATAAAATTGTTCTAAGTCGCTTATTTGAAGCCCTAGAGCGATTCTAAGCGAAATCTATGATCACTTTTTCGATTTTTCCAAAAAAATTATAAAATTGCTTATAAGTCGCTTATTTGAAGCCCTAGAGCGATTCTAAGCGAAATCTATGTTCACTTTTTCGATTTTTTCCAAAAAAATTATAAAATTGCTTATAAGTCGCTTATTTGAAGCCCTAGAGGCGATTCTAAGCGAAATCTATGATCACTTTTTCGATTTTCCAAAAAATTATAAAATTGCTTCATAAGTCGCTTATTTGAAGCCCTAGAGCGATTCTAGCGAAAATCTATGATCACTTTTTCGATTTTCCAAAAAATATAAAATTGTTCATAAGTCGCTTATTTGAAGCCCTAGAGCGATTCTAAGCAAAATCTATGATCACTTTTTCGATTTTCCAAAAAAATTATAAAATTGTTCATAAGTCGCTTATTTGAAGCCTAGAGCGATTCTAGCAATCTATGATCACTTTTTGATTTTTTCCAAAAAATTATAAAATTGTTCATAAGTCGCTTATTTGAAGCCCTAGAGCGATTCTAAGCGAAATCTATGATCACTTTTTCGATTTTTCCAAAAAATTATAAAATGTTCATAAGTCGCTTATTTGAAGCCCTAGAGGCGATTCTAAGCGAAATCCTATGATCACTTTTTCGATTTTTCCAAAAAATTATAAAATTGTTCATAAGTCGCTTATTTGAAGCCCTAGAGCGATTCTAAGCGAAATCTATGATCACTTTTTCGATTTTCCAAAAATTATAAAATTGTTCATAAGTCGCTTATTTGAAGCCCTAGGAGCGATTCTAAGCGAAATCTATGATCACTTTTTCGATTTTTCCAAAAAAATATAAAATTGTTCATAAGTCGCTTATTTGAAGCCCTAGAGCGATTCTAAGCAAAATCTATGATCACTTTTTCGATTTTTCCAAAAAATATAAATTGTTCATAAGTCGCTTATTTGAAGCCCTAGAGCGATTCTAAGCGAAATCTATGATCACTTTTTCGATTTTTCCAAAAAATTATAAAATTGCTTCATAAGTCGCTTATTTGAAGCCCTAGAGCGATTCTAAGCGAAATCTATGATCACTTTTTCGATTTTTCCAAAAAAATTATAAATTGTTCATAAGTCGCTTATTTGAAGCCCTAGAGCGATTCTAAAGCGAAATCTATGATCACTTTTTCGATTTTTCCAAAAAATTATAAAATTGTTCATAAGTCGCTTATTTGAAGCCCTAGAAGCGATTCTAAGCAAAATCTATGATCACTTTTTCGATTTTCCAAAAATTATAAATTGTTCATAAGTCGCTTATTTGAAGCCCTAGAGCGATTCTAAGCGAAATCTATGATCACTTTTTTCGATTTTTCCAAAAAATTATAAAATTGTTCATAAGTCGCTTATTTGAAGCCCTAGAGCGATTCTAAGCGAAATCTAGTGATCACTTTTTCGATTTTTCCAAAAAATTATAAAATTGTTCATAAGTCGCTTATTTGAAGCCCTAGAGCGATTCTAAGCAAATCTATGATCACTTTTTCGATTTTTCCAAAAAATTAAAATTGCTTATAAGTCGCTTATTTGAAGCCCTAGAGCGATTCTAGCAAAATCTATGATCACTTTTTCGATTTTTCCAAAAAATTATAAAATTGTTCATAAGTCGCTTATTTGAAGCCTAGAGCGATTCTAAGCGAAAATCTATGATCACTTTTTCGATTTTTCCAAAAAATTTAAAATTGTTCATAATCGCTTATTTGAAGCCCTAGAGCGATTCTAAGCGAAATCTATGATCACTTTTCGATTTTTCCAAAAAATTATAAAATTGTTCATAAGTCGCTTATTTGAAAGCCCTAGAGCGATTCTAAGCGAAATCTATGATCACTTTTTCGATTTTCCAAAAATTATAAAATTGTTCATAAGTCGCTTATTTGAAGCCCTAGAGCGATTCTAAGCGAAATCTATGATCACTTTTTCGATTTTTCCAAAAAATTATAAAATTGTTCATAAGTCGCTTATTTGAAGCCCTAGAGCGATTCTAAGCGAAATCTATGATCACTTTTTCGATTTTTCCAAAAAATTATAAAATTGTTCATAAGTCGCTTATTTGAAGCCCTAGAGCGATTCTAAGCGAAATCTATGATCACTTTTTCGATTTTCCAAAAAATTATAAAATTGTTATAAGTCGCTTATTTGAAGCCCTAGAGCGATTCTAAGCGAAATCTATGATCACTTTTTCGATTTTTCCAAAAAAATTATAAAATTGTTCATAAGTCGCTTATTTGAAGCCCTAGAGCGATTCTAAGCGAAATCTATGATCACTTTTTCGATTTTTCCAAAAAATTATAAAATTGTTCATAAGTCGCTTATTGAAGCCCTAGAGCGATTCTAAGCGAAATCTATGATCACTTTTTCGATTTTCCAAAAAAATATAAAATTGTTCATAAGTCGCTATTTAAGCCCTAGAGCGATTCTAAGCGAAATCTATGATCACTTTTTCGATTTTTCCAAAAAAATTATAAAATTGTTATAAGTCGCTTATTTGAAGCCCTGAGCGATTCTAAGCGAAATCTATGAATCACTTTTTTGATTTTTCCAAAAAAATTATAAAATTGTTCATAAGTCGCTTATTTTAAAGCCCTAGAGCGATTCTAAGCGAAATCTATGATCACTTTTTCGATTTTCCAAAAAATTATAAAATTGTTCATAAGTCGCTTATTTGAAGCCCTAGAGCGATTCTAAGCGAAATCTATGATCACTTTTTTGATTTTTCCAAAAAATTATAAAATTGTTCATAAGTCGCTTATTTGAAAGCCCTAGAGCGATTCTAAGCGAAATCTATGATCACTTTTTCGATTTTTCCAAAAAATTATAAAATTGTTCATAAGTCGCTTATTTGAAGCCCTAGAGCGATTCTAAGCGAAATCTATGATCACTTTTTCGATTTTTCCAAAAAAATTAAAATTGTTATAAGTCGCTTATTTGAAGCCCTAGAGCGATTCTAAGCGAAATCTATGATCACTTTTTCGATTTTTCCAAAAAATTATAAAATTGTTCATAAGTCGCTTATTTGAAGCCCTAAGAGCGATTCTAAGCGAATCTATGATCACTTTTTTCGATTTTTCCAAAAAATTATAAAATTGTTCATAAGTCGCTTATTTGAAGCCCTAGAGCGATTCTAAGCAAAATCTATGATCACTTTTTCGATTTTTCCAAAAAATTATAAAATTGTTCATAAGTCGCTTATTTGAAGCCCTAGAGCGATTCTAAGCGAAATCTATGATCACTTTTTTCGATTTTTCCAAAAAATTATAAAATTGTTCATAAGTCGCTTATTTGAAAGCCCTAGAGCGATCTAAGCGTAACCTATGATCACTTTTTCGATTTTTCCAAAAAATATAAAATTGTTCATAAGTCGCTATTTGAAACCCTAGAGCGATTCTAAGCGAAATCTATGATCACTTTTTCGATTTTTCCAAAAAATTATAAATTGCTTCATAAATCGCTTATTTTGAAGCCTAGAGCGATCTAAGCGAAATTCTATGATCACTTTTTCGATTTTCCCAAAAAATTTGAAGCCCAAGGAGCGATTCTAAGCGAACTATGATCACTTTTTTGATTTTTCCAAAAAATATAAAATGTTCATAAGTCGCTTATTTGAAGCCCAAGAGCGATTCTAAGCGAAATCTATGATCACTTTTTCGATTTTTCCAAAAATTATAAAATTGTTCATAAGTCGCTTATTTGAAAGCCCTAGAGCGATTCTAAGCGAAATCTATGATCACTTTTTCGATTTTCCAAAAAATATAAATTGTTCATAAGTCGCTTATTTGAAAGCCCTAGAGCGATTCTAAGCGAAATCTATGATCACTTTTTCGATTTTTCCAAAAAATTATAAAATTGTTCATAAGTCGCTTATTTGAAGCCCTAGAGCGATTCTAAGCGAAATCTATGATCACTTTTTTCGATTTTTCCAAAAAATTATAAAATTGTTCATAAGTCGCTTATTTGAAGCCCTAGAGCGATTCTAAGCGAAATCTATGATCACTTTTTCGATTTTTCCAAAAAATTATAAAATTGTTCATAAGTCGCTTATTTGAAGCCCTAGAGCGATTCTAAGCGAAATCTATGATCACTTTTTTGATTTTTCCAAAAAATTATAAAATTGTTCATAAGTCGCTTATTTGAAGCCCTAGAGCGATTCTAAGCGAAATCTATGATCACTTTTTCGATTTTTCCAAAAAATTATAAATTGTTCATAAGTCGCTTATTTGAAGCCTAGAGCGATTCTAAGCAAAATCCTATGATCACTTTTTCGATTTTGCCAAAAAATTATAAAATTGTTCATAAGTCGCTTATTTGAAGCCCTAGAGCGATTCTAAGCGAAATCTATGATCACTTTTTTGATTTTCCAAAAAATTATAAAATTGTTCATAAGTCGCTTATTTGAAGCCCAGAGCGATTCTAAGCAAATCTATGATCACTTTTTCGATTTTTCCAAAAAATTATAAATTGTTCATAAGTCGCTTATTTGAAGCCCTAGAGCGATTCTAAGCGAAATCTATGATCACTTTTTCGATTTTTCCAAAAAATTATAAAATTGTTCATAAGTCGCTTATTTGAAGCCCTAGAGCGATTCTAAGCCGAAACTATGATCACTTTTTTGATTTTTCCAAAAAAATATAAAAATTGTTCATAAGTCGCTTATTTGAAGCCCTAGAGCGATTCTAAGCGAAATCTATGATCACTTTTTCGATTTTCCAAAAAATTATAAAATTGTTTCATAAGTCGCTTATTTGAAGCCCTAGAGCGATTCTAAGCGAAATCTATGATCACTTTTTCGATTTTTCCAAAAAATATAAAATTGTTCATAAGTCGCTTATTTGAAGCCCTAGAGCGATTCTAAGCGAAATCTATGATCACTTTTTTGATTTTTCCAAAAAATTATAAAATTGTTCATAAGTCGCTTATTTGAAGCCCAAGAGCGATTCTAGCGTAACCTATGATCACTTTTTTGATTTTTCCAAAAAATTATAAAATTGTTCATAAGTCGCTTATTTGAAGCCCTAGAGCGATTCTAAGCGAAATCTATGATCACTTTTTCGATTTTTCCAAAAAATTATAAAATTGTTCATAAGTCGCTTATTTGAAGCCCTAGAGCGATTCTAAGCGAAATCTATGATCACTTTTTCGATTTTTCCAAAAAATTATAAAATTGTTCATAAGTCGCTTATTTGAAGCCCTAGAGCGATTCTAAGCGAAATCTATGATCACTTTTTCGATTTTTCCAAAAAATTATAAAATTGTTCATAAGTCGCTTATTTGAAGCCCTAGAGCGATTCTAAGCGAAATCTATGATCACTTTTTCGATTTTTCCAAAAAATTATAAAATTGTTCATAAGTCGCTTATTTGAAGCCCTAGAGCGATTCTAAGCGAAATCTATGATCACTTTTTCGATTTTTCCAAAAAATTATAAAATTGTTCATAAGTCGCTTATTTGAAGCCCTAGAGCGATTCTAAGCGAAATCTATGATCACTTTTTCGATTTTTCCAAAAAATTATAAAATTGTTCATAAGTCGCTTATTTGAAGCCCTAGAGCGATTCTAAGCGAAATCTATGATCACTTTTTCGATTTTTCCAAAAAATTATAAAATTGTTATAAGTCGCTTATTTGAAGCCCTAGAGCGATTCTAAGCGAAATCTATGATCACTTTTTTCAATTTTTCCAAAAAATTATAAAATTGTTCATAAGTCGCTTATTTGAAGCCCTAGAGCGATTCTAAGCGAAATCTATGATCACTTTTTCGATTTTCCAAAAAATTATAAAATTGTTCATAAGTCGCTTATTTGAAGCCCTAGAGCGATTCTAAGCAAAATCTATGATCACTTTTTCGATTTTTCCAAAAAATTATAAAATTGTTCATAAGTCGCTTATTTGAAGCCCTAGAGCGATTCTAAGCGAAATCTATGATCACTTTTTCGATTTTTCCAAAAAATTATAAAATTGTTCATAAGTCGCTTATTTGAAACCCAAGAGCGATTCTAAGCGAAATCTATGATCACTTTTTGATTTTTCCAAAAAATTATAAAATTGTTCATAAGTCGCTTATTTGAAGCCCTAGAGCGATTCTAAGCGAAATCTATGATCACTTTTTCGATTTTTCCAAAAAATTATTAAAATTGTTCATAAGTCGCTTATTTGAAGCCCTAGAGCGATTCTAAGCGAAATCTATGATCACTTTTTCGATTTTCCCAAAAAAATTATAAAATTGTTCATAAGTCGCTTATTTGAAGCCCTAGAGCGATTCTAAGCGAAATCTATGATCACTTTTTCGATTTTTCCAAAAAAATTATAAAATTGTTCATAAGTCGCTTATTTGAAGCCCTAGAGCGATTCTAAGCGAAATCTATGATCACTTTTTCGATTTTTCCAAAAAATTTAAAATTGTTCATAAGTCGCTTATTTGAAGCCCTAGAGCGATTCTAAGCGAAATCTATGATCACTTTTTCGATTTTTCCAAAAAATTATAAAATTGTTCATAAGTCGCTTATTTGAAGCCCTAGAGCGATTCTAAGCGAAATCTATGATCACTTTTTCGATTTTTCCAAAAAATTATAAAATTGTTCATAAGTCGCTTATTTGAAGCCCTAGAGCGATTCTAAGCGAAATCTATGATCACTTTTTCGATTTTTCCAAAAAATTATAAAATTGTTCATAAGTCGCTTATTTGAAGCCCTAGAGCGATTCTAAGCGAAATCTATGATCACTTTTTCGATTTTTCCAAAAAAATTATAAAATTGTTCATAAGTCGCTTATTTGAAGCCCTAGAGCGATTCTAAGCGAAATCTATGATCACTTTTTCGATTTTTCCAAAAAATTATAAAATGGTTCATAAGTCGCTTATTTGAAGCCCTAGAGCGATTCTAAGCGAAATCTATGATCACTTTTTCGATTTTCCAAAAAATATAAAATTGTTCATAAGTCGCTTATTTGAAGCCCTAGAGCGATTCTAAGCGAAATCTATGATCACTTTTTCGATTTTCCAAAAAATTATAAAATTGTTCATAAGTCGCTTATTTGAAGCCCTAGAGCGATTCTAAGCGAAATCTATGATCACTTTTCGATTTTTCCAAAAAATTATAAATTGTTCATAAGTCGCTTATTTGAAGCCCTAGAGCGATTCTAAGCGAAATCTATGATCACTTTTTCGATTTTTCCAAAAAATTATAAAATTGTTCATAAGTCGCTTATTTGAAGCCCTAGAGCGATTCTAAGCGAAATCTATGATCACTTTTTCGATTTTCCAAAAAAATATAAAATTGTTCATAAGTCGCTCATTTAAGCCCTGGAGCGATTCTAAGCGAAATCTATGATCACTTTTTCGATTTTTCCAAAAAATTTAAAAATTGTCATAAGTCGCTTATTGAAGCCCTAGAGCGATTCTAAGCGAAATCTATGATCACTTTTTCGATTTTTCCAAAAAATTATAAATTGTTCATAAGTCGCTTATTTGAAGCCCTAGAGCGATTCTAAGCGAAATCTATGATCACTTTTTCGATTTTTCCAAAAAATTATAAAATGTTCATAAGTCGCTTATTTGAAGCCCTAGAGCGATTCTAAGCGAAATCTATGATCACTTTTTCGATTTTTCCAAAAAATTATAAAATTGTTCATAAGTCGCTTATTTGAAGCCCTAGAGCGATTCTAAGCGAAATCTATGATCACTTTTTCGATTTTCCAAAAAAATTATAAAATTGTTCATAAGTCGCTTATTTGAAAGCCCTAGAGCGATTCTAAGCGAAATCTATGATCACTTTTTCGATTTTCCCAAAAAAATTATAAAATTGTCATAAGTCGCTTATTTGAAGCCCTAGAGCGATTCTAAGCGAAATCTATGAATCACTTTTTTCGATTTTTCCAAAAAATTATAAAATTGTTCATAAGTCGCTTATTTGAAGCCCTAGAAGCGATTCTAAGCAAATCTATAATCACTTTTTCGATTTTTTCCAAAAAAATTATAAAATTGTTCATAAGTCGCTTATTTGAAGCCCTAGAGCGATTCTAAGCGAAATCTATGAATCACTTTTTCGAATTTTTCCAAAAAAATTATAAAATTGTTCATAAGTCGCTTATTTAAAGCCCTAGAGCGATTCTAAGCGAAATCTATGATCACTTTTTCATTTTTCCAAAAAAATATAAAATTGTCATAAGTCGCTTATTTAAAGCCCTAGGAGCGATTCTAAGCGAAAATCTATGATCACTTTTTCGATTTTTCCAAAAAAATTATAAAATTGTTCATAAGTCGCTTATTTGAAGCCCTAGAGCGATTCTAAGCGAAATCTATGATCACTTTTTCGATTTTTCCAAAAAAATTATAAAATTGTTCATAAGTCGCTTATTTGAAGCCCTAGAGCGATTCTAAGCGAAATCTATGATCACTTTTTCGATTTTCCAAAAAATTATAAAATGTTCATAAGTCGCTTATTTGAAGCCCTAGAGCGATTCTAAGCGAAATCTATGATCACTTTTTCGATTTTTCCAAAAAATTATAAATTGTTCAAAGTCGCTTATTTGAAGCCCTAGAGCGATTCTAAGCGAAATCTATGATCACTTTTTCGATTTTTCCAAAAAATTATAAAATTGTTCATAAGTCGCTTATTGAAGCCCTAGAGCGATTCTAAGCGAAATCTATGATCACTTTTTCGATTTTCCAAAAAATTATAAAATTGTTCATAAGTCGCTTATTTGAAGCCCTAGAGCGATTCTAAGCGAATCTATGATCACTTTTTCGATTTTTCAAAAATTAAAATTGTTCATAAGTCGCTTATTTGAAGCCCTAGAGCGATTCTAAGCGAAATCTATGATCCACTTTTTCGATTTCCAAAAAATTATAAAATTGTTCATAAGTCGCTTCATTTGAAGCCTAGAGCGATTCTAAGCGAAATCTATGATCACTTTTTCGATTTTTTCCAAAAAATTATTAAAATTGTTCATAAGTCGCTTATTTGAAGCCCTAGAGCGATTCTAAGCGAAATCTATGATCACTTTCGATTTTTCCAAAAAATTATAAATTGTTCACAAGTCGCTTATTATGAAGCCCTAGAGCGATTCTAAGCCGGAAAAAATCCTTATTTGATCACTTTTTCGATTTTTCCAAAAAATTATAAAATTGCTCCATAAGTCGGCTCATTTGAAGCCCTGGAGCGATTCTAAGCGAATCTATGATCACTTTTTCGATTTTTTCGCAAAAAATTATAAAATTGTTCCATAAGTCGCTCATTTAAAGCCCTGGAGCGATTCTAAGCGAATCTATGATCACTTTTTTCGATTTTCCAAAAAATTATAAAATTTTCATAAGTCGCTTATTTGAAGCCTAGAGCGGTTCTAAGCGAAATCTATGATCACTTTTTCGATTTTTCCAAAAAATTATAAAATTGTCATAAGTCGCTTATTTGAAGCCCTAGAGCGATTCTAAGCGAAATCTATGATCACTTTTTCGATTTTTTCCAAAAAATTATAAAATTGTTCATAAGTCGCTTATTTGAAGCCCTAGAGCGATTCTAAGCGAAATCTATGATCACTTTTTCGATTTTCCAAAAAATTATAAAAATTGTTCATAAGTCGCTTATTTGAAGCCCTAGAGCGATTCTAAGCGAAATCTATAATCACTTTTCGATTTTCCAAAAAATTATTAAAATTGTTCATAAGTCGCTATTTGAAGCCCTAGAGCGATTCTAAGCGAAATCTATGATCACTTTTTCGATTTTTCCAAAAAAATTACAAAATTGTTCATAAGGTCGCTTATTGAAGCCCTAGAGCGATTCTAAGCGAAATCTATGATCACTTTTCGATTTTTCCAAAAAATTATAAAATTGTTCATAAGTCGCTTATTTGAAGCCCTAGAGCGATTCTAAGCGAAATCTATATCACTTTTTCGATTTTTCCAAAAAATATAAAAATTGTTCATAAGTCGCTTATTTGAAGCCCTAGAGCGATTCTAAGCGAAATCTATGATCACTTTTCGATTTTCCAAAAAATTATAAAATTGTTCATAAGTCGCTTATTTGAAGCCCTAGAGCGATTCTAAGCAAAATCTATGATCACTTTTTCGATTTTTCCAAAAAATTATAAAATTGTTCATAAGTCGCTTATTTGAAGCCCTAGAGCGATTCTAAGCGAAATCCTATGAATCACTTTTCGATTTTTCCAAAAAATATAAAATGTTCATAAGTCGCTTATTTGAAGCCCTAGAGCGATTCTAAGCGAAAATCTATGATCACTTTTTGATTTTTCCAAAAATTATAAAATTGTTCATAAGTCGCTTATTTGAAGCCCTAGAGGATTCTAAGCGAAATCTATGATCACTTTTTCGATTTTTCCAAAAATTATAAAATTGTTCATAAGTCGCTTTATTTGAAGCCCTAGAGCGATTCTAAGCAAAATCTATGATCACTTTTTCGATTTTTCCAAAAAATTATAAATTGTTCATAAGTCGCTATTTGAAGCCCTAGAGCGATTCTAAGCGAAAATCTATGATCACTTTTTGATTTTTTCCAAAAAAATTATAAATTGTTCATAAGTCGCTTATTTTGAAGCCCTAGAGCGATTCTAAGCGAAATCTATGATCACTTTTTCGATTTTCCAAAAAATTATAAAATTGTTCATAAGTCGCTTATTTGAAGCCCTAGAGCGATTCTAAGCGAAATTCTATTGATCACTTTTTCGATTTTCCAAAAAATTACAAAATTGTTATAAGTCGCTTGTTTGAAGCCCTTAGAGCGATTCTAAGCGGAAATCTATGATCACTTTTCGATTTTCCAAAAAATTATAAAATTGTTCATAAGTCGCTTATTTGAAGCCCTAGAGCGATTCTAAGCGAAATCTATGATCACTTTTTCGATTTTTCCAAAAAATTATAAAATGTTTCATAAGTCGCTTATTTGAAGCCCTAGAGCGATTCTAAGCGAAATCTATGATCACTTTTTCGATTTTTCCAAAAAATTATAAAATTGTCATAAGTCGCTTATTTGAAGCCCTAGAGCGATTCTAAGCGAAATCTATGATCACTTTTTCGATTTTCCAAAAAATTATAAAATTGTTCATAAGTCGCTTATTTGGAAGCCCTGGAGCGATTCTAAGCGAAATCTATGATCACTTTTTCGATTTTTCCAAAAAAATTATAAAATTGTCATAAGTCGCTTATTTGAAGCCCTAGAGCGATTCTAAGCAAAATCTATGATCACTTTTCGATTTTTCCAAAAAATTATAAAATTTGTTCATAAGTCGCTTATTTGAAGCCCTAGAGCGATTCTAAGCGAAAATCTGTGATCACTTTTGATTTTTCCAAAAAATTATAAAATTGTTCATAAGTCGCTTATTTGAAGCCCTAGAGCGATTTCTAAGCAAAATCTGTGATCACTTTTTCGATTTTTCCAAAAAAAATATAAAATTGTTCATAAGTCGCTTATTTGAAGCCCTAGAGCGATTCTAAGCGAAATCTATGATCACTTTTTCGATTTTCCAAAAAAATTATAAAATTGTATAAGTCGCTTATTTGAAGCCCTAGAGCGATTCTAAGCAAAATCTATGATCACTTTTTGATTTTTCCAAAAAATTATAAAATTGTTCATAAGTCGCTTATTTAAAGCCCTAGAGCGATTCTAAGCAAAATCTATGATCACTTTTTCGATTTTCCAAAAAATTATAAAATTGTTCATAAAGTCGCTTATTTGAAGCCCTAGAGCGATTCTAAGCAAAAATCTATGATCACTTTTTTTGATTTTCCAAAAAATTATAAAATTGTTCATAAGTCGCTTATTTGAAGCCCTAGAGCGATTCTAAGCGAAATCTATGATCACTTTTTTGATTTTTCCAAAAAAATTATAAAATTGTTCATAAGTCGCTTATTTGAAGCCCTAGAGCGATTCTAAGCAAAATCTATGATCACTTTTTTGATTTTTCCAAAAAAATTATAAAATTGTTCATAAGTCGCTTATTTGAAGCCCTAGAGCGATTCTAAGCGAAATCATGATCACTTTTTCGATTTTTCCAAAAAATTATAAAATGTTCATAAGTCGCTTATTTGAAGCCCTAGAGCGATTCTAAGCGAAATCTATGATCACTTTTTCGATTTTCCCAAAAAATTATAAAATTGTTCATAAGTCGCTTATTTGAAGCCCTAGAGCGATCTAAGCGAAATCTATGATCACTTTTTTCGATTTTTCCCAAAAATTATAAAATTGTTCATAAGTCGCTTATTTGAAGCCCTAGAGCGATTCTAAGCGAAATCTATGATCACTTTTTCGATTTTTCCAAAAAATTATAAAATTGTTCATAAGTCGCTTATTTGAAGCCCTAGAGCGATTCTAAGCGAAATCCTATGATCACTTTTTCGATTTTTCCAAAAAATTATAAAATTGTTCATAAGTCGCTTATTTGAAGCCCTAGAGCGATTCTAAGCGAAATCTATGATCACTTTTTCGATTTTTCCAAAAAAATTATAAAATTGTTCATAATCGCTTATTTGAAGCCCTAGAGCGATTCTAAGCGAAATCTATGATCACTTTTTCGATTTTTCCAAAAAAATTATAAAATTGTTCATAAGTCGCTTATTTGAAGCCCTAGAGCGATTCTAAGCGAAATCTATGATCACTTTTTCGATTTTTCCAAAAAATTATAAAATTGTTCATAAGTCGCTTATTTGAAGCCCTAGAGCGATTCTAAGCGAAATCTATGATCACTTTTTCGATTTTTCCAAAAAAATTATAAAATTGTTCATAAGTCGCTTATTTGAAGCCCTAGAGCGATTCTAGCGAAATCTATGATCAACTTTTTCGATTTTCCAAAAAATTATAAAATTGTTCATAAGTCGCTTATTTGAAGCCCTAGAGCGATCTAAGCGAAATCTATGATCACTTTTTCGATTTTTCCAAAAAAATTATAAAATTGTTCATAAGTCGCTTATTTGAAGCCCTAGAGCGATTCTAAGCGAAATCTATGATCACTTTTTCGATTTTTCCAAAAAATTATAAAATTGTTCATAAGTCGCTTATTTGAAGCCCTAGAGCGATTCTAAGCGAAATCTATGATCACTTTTTCGATTTTCCAAAAAATTATAAAATTGTTCATAAGTCGCTTATTTGAAGCCCTAGAGCGATTCTAAGCGAAATCTGTGATCACTTTTTCGATTTTTCCAAAAAATTACAAAATTGTTCATAAGTCGCTTATTTGAAGCCCTAGAGCGATTCTAAGCGAAATCTATGATCACTTTTACGATTTTTCCAAAAAATCATTAAATTGTTCATAAGTCGCTTATTTGAAGTCCTAGAGCGATTCTAAGCGAAATCTATGATCACTTTTACGATTTTTCCAAAAAATTATAAAATTGTTCATAAGTCGCTTATTTGAAGTCCTAGAACGATTCTAAGCGAAATCTATGATCACTTTTACGATTTTTCCAAAAAATTATAAAATTGTTCATAAGTCGCTTATTTGAAGCCCTAGAGCGATTCTAAGCAAAATCTATGATCACTTTTTCGATTTTTCCAAAAAAATTACAAAATTGTTCATAAGTCGCTTATTTGAAGCCCTAGAGCGATTCTAAGCAAAATCTATGATCACTTTTTCGATTTTTCCAAAAAAATTACAAAATTGTTCATAAGTCGCTTATTTGAAGCCCTAGAGCGATTCTAAGCGAAATCTATGATCACTTTTTCGATTTTTCCAAAAAATCATTAAATTGTTCATAAGTCGCTTATTTGAAGCCCTAGAGCGATTCTAAGCGAAATCTGTGATCACTTTTTCGATTTTTCCAAAAAAATTACAAAATTGTTCATAAGTCGCTTATTTGAAGCCCTAGAGCGATTCTAAGCAAAATCTATGATCACTTTTTCGATTTTTCCAAAAAAATTACAAAATTGTTCATAAGTCGCTTATTTGAAGCCCTAGAGCGATTCTAAGCAAAATCTATGATCACTTTTTCAATTTTTCCAAAAAAATTACAAAATTGTTCATAAGTCGCTTATTTGAAGCCCTAGAGCGATTCTAAGCAAAATCTATGATCACTTTTTCGATTTTTCCAAAAAAATTACAAAATTGTTCATAAGTCGCTTATTTGAAGCCCTAGAGCGATTCTAAGCAAAATCTATGATCACTTTTTCGATTTTTCCAAAAAAATTACAAAATTGTTCATAAGTCGCTTATTTGAAGCCCTAAAGCGATTCTAATCTAAGCAAATCTATGATCACTTTTTCGATTTTTCCAAAAAAATTACAAAATTGTTCATAAGTCGCTTATTTGAAGCCCTAGAGCGATTCTAAGCAAAATCTATGATCACTTTTTCGATTTTTCCAAAAAATTACAAAATTGTTCATAAGTCGCTTATTTGAAGCCCTAGAGCGATTCTAAGCGAAATCTATGATCACTTTTTCGATTTTTCCAAAAAAATTACAAAATTGTTCATAAGTCGCTTATTTGAAGCCCTAGAGCGATTCTAAGCGAAAATCTATGATCACTTTTTCGATTTTTCCAAAAAAATTATAAAATTGTTCCATAAGTCGCTTTATTTAGAAGCCCTAGAGCGGTTCTAAGCGCAAATCTCATGATCACTTTTGCGGATTTTCCCAAAAAGATATAAATTGTTCATAAGTCGCTTATTTGAGCCCCTAGAGCGAGGTCTAAGCGGAAATCGTATGATCACTTTTTTTCGATGTTTCCAAAAAATTTTTATAAAATTGTTCATAAGTCGCTTATTTGAAGCCCTAGAGCGATTCTAAGCGAAATCTATGATCACTTTTTTGATTTTTCCAAAAAATTATAAAATTGTTATAAGTCGCTTATTTGAAGCCCTAGAGCGATTCTAAGCGAAATCTATGATCACTTTTTTTGATTTTTCCAAAAAAAATTATAAAATTGTTCATAAGTCGCTTATTTGAAGCCCTAGAGCGATTCTAAGCGAAATCTATGATCACTTTTTCGATTTTCCCAAAAATTATAAAATTGTTCATAAGTCGCTTATTTGAAGCCCTAGAGCGATTCTAAGCGAAATCTATGATCACTTTTTCGATTTTTTCCAAAAAATTATAAAATTGTTCATAAGTCGCTTATTTGAAGCCCTAGAGCGATTCTAAGCGAAATCTATGATCACTTTTTCGATTTTTCCAAAAAATTATAAAATTTGTTCATAAGTCGCTTATTTGAAGCCCTAGAGCGATTCTAAGCGAAATCTATGATCACT
>PYHX02000209.1:0-37799 GCA_004302925.2 Cochliomyia hominivorax | reverse complement strand
AACATCACTTTTCTTTCTGAATATATGTTTTCTAGGTTATTTTCCATCATGGGTTAAATTCCCTTTTATATTTACAAAATATAATTTATTATCCATAGAAGAAATATTTTTATTGCATTAAAATCTTATTCACATAAATTAGTTATATAAACCAGAGTTTAATATTTATTTAGTAGTTCATTGAATCCTAAAACTATAATACACATAAACATACATATAATACATATACAAAAACTGTTTGTTTAAAGTGTTGTTGAGTGTAGTTGTAGGTATTTGACACATTTGTTTACAAGAATGTAAACATTTGAATTGTATTAAAATTTTGTAAATATTTACCAACACAAACAAAATATTATTTCCTGAATTCATATAAAATGAATATAATCGACTTATAAACAATTGGGGTATTCACATGATGGTCATAAAGTCATATGTTATTAAAAAAATTCTATATTCGGTTATGCCGATTTTCTCATTATCCTCCACCATAAAGGCCTAAGAAATAAATACATTATGTTTCGTACATGTATTTATATCCACATATACATTTACACTTACAAATCCATATATTTTATGAAAATATTTCTTATATAAAACAGAAACCTTTAGAAGTCATGAAACTAGTTATATTTTTGACTATAACCTTCTTTCTACTGAACCGATTTTAATTATTTTTGGAAATTGATATTATGAAAGAATTTTATTCTAATTTTTAGATTTTTAATTGATAATTTTACAAAAGTTCTTCGTTTTAATGTAGGTGTTGTCTCAGATATCAGTCTATATCTCTTAACATAATAAACTGATTTTGCTGGTTTTATATAGGAAACTTCTCAGGACTATAGCTATAATATTAACTCCTGATTTAGCTCTATCAATTATTGCGGATGTGAGCGTGCCGACAACAGACAGACGAACAGACGGATAGACAGACAGACAGACAGACAGACAGACAGACAGACGGACAGACGGACAGACAGACAGACGGACATAGCTTAATCGATACAGATTTTAATTTGATACAAGAATATATATACAGATGATTCTCAGATGATTCTTTCGTAGCATTATACACAGAATAACAAAGTTTCTATATCCTTTTCACCACTCATGATGATGGAGGTTATAAAAATTTAATCAAATTTTGAAACCCTTTTCTGGGATGGCGCCTAATTGCAAAAAGGGACTAAGAGCAGTAATTGTGCTCAATTTCAATATATTTGGTCTAAATTTTAAACATCTTATAAGTGCAGCAAAATATGGACGATATTCGCCAAAAAGTACCAATAAAAAAATTATTCTGTTTTTAAGCTCAAAATTGTTTTCCAGGAAGTGGTCTTTTATGGGAGCTACAGCAAAATATGGACCAAGATTGTTCATATTTATAAAAAACTTAAAAAATGTAAGTTAGAAAAATCATTGTGATAAATTTCAATAAAATTGATATTTATTTAAATGTTTCATAAATACAAACCCGTTTTCCGGGAAAGCGCGTCATAAGGGAGCTATAGAAAATTATATGAACCAATATAGGGCAAATTAATACAAAATCTTCAGAACAGTAAGCAAAATAATTGTGTTGAATTTCAATAAAATTGGTCATTATTTACAAATTTTATAAGCTGAAAACTGTTGTCGGTGAGGGGCCTAATATGGGAACTACAAAATATGGACAAAATATGGACCGAGATTGTTCTTATTAAAAATATACATAAAAAATAGTAAAAAACATTGAACCGAATTCCAATGAAATTGATCTTTATTTAAATGTTTCATAAACTCAAACCCGTTTTCCGGGAAGGGCGTTAAATGGAACTATATCATAATATGGACCCATGTTAATAAAATTTATAACATATATTTAAAGTAGTTAGAAATTTAATTGTGCCAAATTTCAATAGAACTGGTTCAAATTTAAAGGTTTTTTAAGCTATAAATCACATTCCAGGAAGGGGCCATATATGGGAGTTGAGTCCAATAATAACCCCAGAACAATATGGCTTCTTTGAATTTATTATTGTATCAAAATAAGTATATGTGACAAATTTCTGTAAATTTTCTTAAATTTGCCCATATGCCACACAGAGTTTGGGGTGTATCAAAATTTTGTATATTACAGCCTATAACTTTTTTTCTGTTAATCATATTTTGATGATCATTTGCATGATGATAGAGTACGTACAATTTAGTCCAATTACATTTTTTAGAAGAAATTAGAAGAGCTATTTTCAAAATTTTGAGGTTGTTTTTGATATCGGCCTATAATTTCCTTGCTAACAAGCCTAAGATGTAGCTGGTTTAAAATAGGAAACTGCCTAGGACAATAGCAAAGAAAGTGCTAAATTTCATTGAATTTGGACAATAATTCTAGGCGTGAGAATGTTATATGTTAAGATCTTCTGGTGATGAACTTTCAACACACAAAGTGGCTATCATCTTTGGATTAGGTGACGGAGGCACTGTTCACAAGGTAACAAAACGTATTAAGTTTATTAAACTGGCCCAATGCCGAAAAGCGAAAACTAATTTTGTTCACAACTAAAGACGAAATAATTGTTTATTTAGGATATATATATGGCTCTGAAATAAAATTATCTGATGCACTTGTCACAGAGCATGAGCTATATTTTCATAAAAAAACCTCAATATGCCATTAAAGTTCAAACAGTTTGTGACTACAAATTACGAATACAACAACTAAAAGTTGATTACTCCTGTAATAGATGTGACGCAAAAATTTTTCTAAACTCTCCAACACCCTGAACGATTTTTGTCGCCACCACAATGGATAGCTGGCGACAGCACTTAACCTCTAAAATCATTTTTATTGAAGCCTTTTAGAGGAAAATTGCATCGAACATTCTACAGCTTGAGGAGATCTTTACACCAAGTTCACATTGAGAATTGCTTTTGGGGTTTTAAGCGAGAAATTTAGTAGTTCAAAAGAACTCAAATTTCGAATGAATTCAAATGAGATGAATGAAAATGCAATGAAACACGCTGATAGAGTTTAATGACGAGAAAATAAGAGAAATTCTTACACCACAAATAAAGTACTCGAACCAGTTTGGTTTACATCAAAATCATATAGTTTGTACTTATAATTGTGTGAGCATAGGAAACTTTTAACATTTTTTTGTATTTTTGTTTTAAATCCTCCATTACTAAACTCTCCTTGATTTCCGGTTCCTTAACATTTTTATAGTCATTGCTTTTTATTTCCCTCTCTTGTAGCTCTAATTCTATTTCCTTTAATGCAAATGCTTTTTCAGCTATTTCTCTTTTAAAGCTGAGCATTTCTGATTGCATTTCTAAAATGTCAGACAACCACGTTCTCGAATATATATAAAAGCATTTTATATTATATAACTACTTGCTGGTAAAGTTTCCTCTATCTAGTTTCCTCTATTTGTGCTGTCTTGAGATAGGGCTCCACATATTACAACATTCTTTACCATTTTAGATCCAAAAATATCGTCCAGCTCGTACAAATATGTACACATATTTGCTAACGCGGCTAAAACTAAAATGGAAATGTTCAAAAAGTTGAGAAATAAATTCCATGTTTCACCGTCCATGTTACCTACTCCGGTCGATTCCTTCCAACTCTGAGCTTTATTTTAGCTCATACGCATAATCCTGATCGTACAATCTTCCGGCCTTTGTTATTGGCAAAAAAGCTTGTAATAAGCTTAAGCTGTTGGTTTCTGTAAATTATATATCGGAGCCGTTTCCTCATCCATATGACATCATTTTAAAGGATTTGTTTGGACACACTTAAGTTTTGGCATAAAAAAAACATATCAAAAAATGTGTCATTATTTTACGAATTTTTTCCTTGAAGTACAACAACAATATTCTTAAGACTGTTGTAAAATTTTAGTACTTTATGACAAGACGACTTTAAAACTACCATGTGAATTCCCTTAATAATAATTCTTTCGTCTAGAAATTTCAAACAAGTTAACAACAATAAAATTGTGTTCTATCAAACTACACGAAAAAAAATCAAAATCCAGTTCAATTAAAATTTTTTTATATTAATTAATTTTTTTAATTGATTTTGCAGTATTTATAAAAAAGAAATCATAATTTCTTTCAATTAAACATTTAATTAATTTCATTAATTTAAATTAAACACAATTTTAAATTATTTATTAAGTTAATTGAAAAAAAAAAAAAACAAATTTTTCGAATATTTTCTGCTGCCTTCAAATACCCAGTTTTGCTTTATTGATTAAAGTGTTAATTAAAAAGGATACCTAGATTCCACATTATGTAAGAAGATCATATCCATATATTCATTCCTTTGTTTTATTAGTATCACAGATTTGTGTATTTTATAACAGTTTTAGAGTAAAAATCATAACAATGATTAGGAGTTAGAGCGCTTTTCAGTTTTTAATATTCTGTGGTCATAAACCTTCACAGGAGTTTAATAATCAATTTAAAATTATTCCATAAAAGAAATTATTATACCCTACACCATCATATAGTAATGGGACCAAAAAATTATGCCATCAGCACTTTTAATTATACCATTGGACTCATGATCTTTTTCTGAGCCAATATAACAATGTCCGTCCATCTGGCTGGCTGACTGGTTGACTGTACATGAAAACCTTTCGACCATAAAACCTTTGGACCAATGCAGCCAATAGTTTTGAAGATAACTTAATGAATGGCCCAAAGACGATGCCTGTTTAAATTGGTTGTAATCTGTCCATTATTTCATTTAGTCCCCTCCAGGAATTGGGATTTAAGGTTACAAAAGCCCTAACCTAAAGCGATTTTCATGAAATTTGGCACAAATTAAATATTCTAAATCGATGTTCCATCTCAAACGAGAAACGGTCTATAATTTCTCATGTGTCCCATACAACCTTGAAGGTCTGAAATCTTCCATATACATTGGTAATGTAATAAGAATTGTTCACATCAAGGGGAAAAAATAAACAAATTTCAGTGTGTGAAATTTTACGAGGGTCCGTTCATAATTTCATCTAGTTGCCATGTAACGCCTACAGAAAAAATTCTCTTCAAACGAATTGATCCCATGTTAGTACCACTATAATATATTGTGCCCTTTAATATAAATTAAAAACTACCTTTAAACGAGGGTGGTTCATTAATTAGCTACCACTTATAACCAGGTAATTTTTTACTTATTTTCAATTTTCTCCAGGATTTACATTTCAACTAATTGCAGTTTCAAATGAATTTTATTTTTTTTAAAGGTGGCATCACTGAAGTAAACTTAAAGTGTCTTAAATTTACTAACACACTTACTACAAATACTTATATGTGAGTGTTCGAAGATAAAAGTGAAGTTAAAAATTCGTACGATTCCCATAAAACTAACAAGAGTGAAACAATCATAAAGTCACATTACAAAGGACTCTGTCTCCTTGAAATAATGTTAAATTAAATATAAGTTATAATTATTGGTAATTTTGGATATATTTTCAATCATATATTGTTATCATAATAAAAGTGATTAACTCAGAAAAAACTAATTGATTCGGAAAGCATTTCCAAAAAATCTTGTCCTTATTCGATAAGTTCTTCAGCTCCTGTTAAGAAAGCCTAATACTCCTGTTTAATACATTATAAAATTACATAGATTAACGATGAAAGTTATGAATTCCATTAAATCATATTCATAAATATTATGAGTTATTTAAACTACATAAACACACACACATACATCACTATTCATTAGTGAACTTCATTCAAAATCCTTTAAGTAAAATTTTACACATTGAAACGTTCGTGTTGATTACAGTTATTTCGGAAATATGCAAATGGAATTATTCATCATACATTTGGTTGAGTTATCTAAACACCACTACACATTTTACTGTTCTATATAATAAGACACATACAAATATATGATTTAATGATAGAATTCCTATAATTATAAATGTGCAATGAAATTTCCAGAATCAGGATAAAAATAAAATTAATTCCTCCTAAAATGTGGCATAAGAAAATCTAACAAAGATTTAGGAACATTGTTCAGTATAAGGGAAATATGTTCAAAATTAATTAAATAAATAATTAAATACCAGAGATTTTATATAAAGTAGATAATGTTGGTATATTTTATGAGTTTAATTAGAACAACATTAAATCGTATATAAACTTATTTCTGTTAACTAAGAATTCTTCAAAAAATATATTCAGACTATCAATCTCAAACCTACAGACTGCCTTAGTAAACGGATTAATGAAGTTTCTTTATATGCATTTTTATACCCTACACCACCACAATTGGTAAAGAAGGTATGTGTACTTTGTAATTTTATGTGTAATGCTCAGAAGGAGCCATCTAAGACCACATACACTATGTCTCTCTGCCTGTGTTTCTGCCTGTCTATCTATCTATCTATCTATCTATCTATCTATCTATCTATCTATCTATCTATCTATCTATCTATGTATCTATCTATCTATCTATCATCTATCTATCTATCTATCTATCTATCTATCTATCTATCTATCTATCTATCTATCTATGTATGTATCTATCTAGCTATCTATCTATCTATCTATCTATCTATCTATCTATCTATCTATCTATCTATCTATCTATCTATCTATCTATCTATCTATCTATCCGTCTATCTTTCTTTCTGTATGTCTGCCGTCTGTTTTTTGTACGCTCACATCCACAACAATTGACTGAGCTCAGTTAAATTTTGTCTGAGTATTTTTTATTGTCGTGAGAAGTTTACTATTTGAAACCAGCAAAATCGCTTCATTATATTAAAAGTTTAGACTTATATCTGACACAACCTCTCAACCTCATAACTTTCACAATCCGATGTAGCTAAGCTCTCCTTCATCGGCATAATAAGATTAAAATGGGATTCTTTACATTTTATTATGAAAATATTTACTGCTTTTTTGTCAACATAACTTTTTAAAGTTTACTAATGTTACACAGTACGTATGATTAATATTATTTGAATAATTGTATGGAACTTGAAATAAATGAATTACGTCACCCTAATTAATAACACATCTTTGTTAACGGTGACGTATGATTAATTTGACTTTAATATGACTCATACTTAATATTAATCATTCGCTCCAAAGCACAAGTTAACCATTTCAAAATTTATTTAAACTCTCATTGCATTCGTTTCATTACAAAACTTTATCCAGGTGCCCTTTGCTGCACAAAAATTCTTTTTAATTCTAAGATCCAGAAAGAAATTTCACAAATCACGAAGTGTATTAAAAAATCGGGCAACGACCAATTTGTCAAATTTCCCTGGACCTGTCCCTTCTAATATTGTATTTAATAAATAATGCATTGCATGGACGCAATACCTTCCTTTGATCCTCACCATCCTACATTTTTTGTTCAGTAAATTTTTCCTTGAGAAAGTTGTAAGGTTATAATTCTTTAGATACTTGATAACAAATATTTGCTTTGTATAGGGGTACCACCTCCCTTGGTCTTATCCTTCCTACATTTTGTCGAATAAAATAGATCCTAGAGAAATGGGAAGGAAATTTTTGAATACTCGCTTTCTAAGTTATCTAGATATATGATAATCAGTATTTGCTTTGTACGGAGTACCTTTCCACCTACATTTGGTCCCGTAAATCAGACCCTTTAGGTAGTGATTCAGATTATGTTTTGACATCGTTTTATTTTCTGAAACATTTTGACTTTAAAATTATATTGTTAAGAAGTTTTCAATCTAAACTTAACGTAGAGTCTCTAACAATTAGCACCAAGTAAGACGACAATCAAGAGGGATACCGAGGAATTTTAACTCTGTTTGTTGGGGTTAAAATTCCTGACCATTTATCTGTTTCGGCGTGCATGAGTCATTTTCTCTTCTCTTCAACCATATTTCCATTTCAAATGTATGTTGCTGCAAAATTTAAGAAGAGACAATCATATGTGCTCAATATAGCAGTATCATCCGCGATTGTAATTGTGTGCTCTTGCTTCTTCTTCCTATATAAGATTGCATTGTCATAGATTTTGGAGTATAGAACGTCTCAAGTTATTTCCTGGCCTACCATAGCTTTTGAGCCTTGACTATTCTATTCAAGTGCGTTTCTACTTATACTATCCGGGTATTTTCTAAAAATATGGCCGATCCATCTCCATTTTCTATGTTTTATTTGTATTACTGGGGATTTCTCTTTTGTAATATTCCAAATAACCTAAGTTTCTAATATAATTACACTTGTTGATGAAAACGCCATAGTGTCTAATACTAATCAGGTTTCACTTCCCTATAACAGTGTCAATTTTACACATGCGATGAACATTCCTAACTTTGGATATTTGGTTATTTAAGAGCATTTCCATATCGATTGTAGTCATCCAAAATCGCTCTTGATTAATTAAGTTATTCACGTCTGCATCTACACCACCATTTGAAGTCAACTTAATGTTATCCGTGCTGGCGTTTTTGATTCTCATTGTTTTGGTCTTTGGAATACCTCAAGGTTAATAATTATAAAAAATCAAAACATATTTCTTTAATAAATAGAACCGAATTGGTTTTGCCAAAACAAATTTTTTAGGGCGGTGCTGGCCCTAAGCAAATATTAGTGTTGTATTATCACACGATTTAAATAGATTATTACTATATAAAATTTGCTTCGTATTGGGGGTACCTCCTCCTGATCCTATCAGTCCTATATTTTTTATTTATGGAGTGTCATAGTAGCATAATTGCTGCAAAATTTTAAGACTCTCGCTGTTTTAGTTCTTTAGATATTCGGTAATCAATATTTGTATGGCGGTACCCTTTCCCCTGGTCCTATGGATAATTTTTATAGCCCATGTTACATGGTATATAGGGATCATTCTGTGAAAATTTCATCAATCATGCATACATACATACATACATACATACATACATACATACATACATACATACATACATACATACATACATACATACAAACATACAAACGTACAAACAAACATACATATATACATATATATATATATATATATATATATATATATATACATACATACATACATACATACATACATACATGCATGCATTCATACATGCAAACATACATATATACATATATATATATATACATACATACATGCATACATTCATACATGCAAACATACATATATACATACATACATACATACATACATACATACATACATACATACATACATACATACATACATACATACAGATATCCATACATATATAGATAAATACATACATACTTACATACATACATACATACATACATACATACATACATACATACATACATACATACATACACCCATCATATTTTCTATATATATAAATAAGTAGACTATAGTTATTGCTATCTTCTCTAGTTAATATTCTGTAAAAATCTGCCACATTTTTGGTGCAATTAAAATGTAACTTCATACTTATACTCATACAGTACTTGGATTGATAACCTTAATGTAAAATTGCTTGACAGATTTGCAGCTACTGGCAGTACGGAAAAAAACTGAAGTGTTCTTGCTTTTTTACTATCACAAATTTGTTTATATTTTGCAATTCTGCAATTTGTCTTTTTTTCCAACTCTTAGTAGAGCAAATTATTAAATGGAAAAAAGTGTTTTAGTTAAGAGAAGAAATATTATCAAGTAATGATTTTTAAAATGTAACGAAGTATAAGAGAAGGAAATTAAATTATGACTTTTTCATGCAACTTATGAAGTCATTATAGTCGTAGTAAATTTCAATTTGTTATAAAGAGTTTTGTGATAAAAATATTGCGAAATGGAGAGCAAAATGTAAACGAAAATCTATAGTACACAATTTTTATACACAGTCAAGATATTAAGAAAACAGACCTCATATTTCGTTAAAAAAATGTTAATAATTTTCTAATACTTAATAGAAGAAATTAATATGTTTCTTATTTTAATAATTGAAAAATGTAAAGCATTTGAAAACTCTTCATTAAACTAATTATTTTTTATCACTATTGTACGGTGCGTATGATTAATATTAATTGATTAATTCCATGAAACAATAACAAGTATTTATTCAGTATTTTGAGAATAAAACAGATCTTGTTAAAGTAGATTATATTTTAAATGACTGTTGGAAAACAATTTCCTGGACGTATGATTGATATTTAAGAAACATTATACAAAATTTAATTAATCATACGTCACGGTTAATAAAATATAATATTCTTTTAAATTATCTGTTTTATTTAAAACTGTTAAGTTTTGTTTTCAAAGTACTTTATTAACTAAATCTTTACTAAGAGCTTTAACGTTCTTTTCGCAATGATTACAAAACTATTACCTCCTCGCTACCGTAAAGTGCTTTAAATAAGCGAAAATATTACAAAATGTAAAACAAACAAAATCTCTTGTACTTTTACGCATTTTTGCTTATATTTAGTTGAATGATAAAATTTTCTGTACAGAATATAAAAGAGTTGTTTTGAATTATTTCTAAATTGATAGAGGCGTAAGGCAACGGAGATTTGGTTCTACCACATGTGGCATTTTTAGGTTTTTTGTTATTATAAATATATTTTGTATTGTTTTATTTATATTAATTTAATATCCATAGCAATTAATGTCAGAACAAATGTAACGCTGTTTTATTTTTACACTAGCTTTTACCCGTTATGCTTTGCTGCATAAACATTCTCCTCAGTCCAAGATCTCGAGAGAAATTTCACAAAGCACAAAGTCTTAAAAAAAAATTTATGCGATGGTCAAATGCCCCTGGCTCTAAATTTCTATTAAATATGTGCATTTTTGGGAGTTACCTCTTCCCTAGATCCTTATCGTCCATATTTTTGTCCAATAAAACTGTTTGGAACAAATGTTAGAACTTTCGCTGTCATAGTTGTTTAGATATTCGACAATCCTGATTTCTTTGTAGGGGGGATATCCTACCCTCAGGTCCTCTCGGTTCAATATTTTGTTAACTAAAGTAGTTCCTGGAGAAAATGATTGGGACCAAATTTGAGAACTCTCGCCTTTATAGGTCTTAAGATATTTGCTTTGTATGAGGGATCTCGTTCCCCCGTCCTATACGTCCTACATTTTGGCCAGTAAAAAGATCTATGGGAAAGTAATTGGAACCCGCTTACATTTCTTTAGATATTCATTAATTTATTTGCATTGTATGGGAGTACTTTCCCCTTCTTCCTATCCGTCCTATACTTTGATCAGTTAAACAAATTCTTGAGAAAATGTTTGGCATCGAATTTGAGAATTTTTACTGTTATTGTTCCTTAGATATTTGATAACCATCTTTTTCTTTATAGGGGGGACATCTCTCCCCATGATTCTAACCGCTCTTCATTTTATCTAGTAAAACAGTAACTTGAAAAATTTTTGAAAATGATCAAGATTTCGTTTTTCTTGTATGGGAGCTACCTGTTCACCTGATTTTACCCGACCACATTTTGTTTTGAATATTAAAAGTTTTGAAAATGATCACAATTCTCGCTGTTATTGTTCTTTAGATTTAAGGAACTTAGAGCCACTTTGTAGGTTTTGAATATTATAAATTTGAAAATGATCACAGATTTCGTTTAGATTCTTTGATTGGAGGCCTATTTTGAGGAACTAGAGCCACTTTTAGTTTTGATATAAAATTTAAAATGATCACGATTCTCGTTTAGATTCTTGATTGGAGGCCTATTTAAGGAAACAGAGCCACTTTTAGGTTTTGAATATTAAAATTTTGAAAATGATCAACAGATTTCGCTCAGAAATTCTGGATTGGAGGCCTATTTAAGGAACTAGAAGCCACTTTTAGGTTTTGAATATAAAATTTTGAAAATGATCACAGATTTGTTTAGTTTCTTGATTGGAGGCTATTTAAGAACTAGAGCCAATTTAGGTTTTTCATATTTAAATTTCAAATGATCACAGATTCGCTCAGATTCTGGATTGAGGCCTATTTAAGGAACTAGAGCCACTTTTAGGTTTTTCATATAAAATTTTTCCAAAATGATCAACACATTTCGTTTAGAGGCCTATTTAAGGAATAGAGCCAATTTTAGGTTTTCATATAAAATTTTGAAATATTTCGTGTTTAGATTCTTTGTGATGGGAGTCCATTGTTAATGCCAAAAGGGCCTAAACTCCCTTTGACATTAATATTGTGATGAGCTAAAGTTTTTTCCCCTTTCTGAGTACCTATATTTAAGCTGAATTTTATGAAAATCACACTTTCTCTTTTCCTCATAACGCCTAAAACAAACGTCATTCTGGTGACATAGCCTAAAATGTCGCTTCCGTTCTACGTAAGATAATTTTTCCTTCTTCTTGAACTTGCTGTAAGACGATAAAGAGGTAATCTGTCCAATAAACTTTCTTCATTTCTTAAATCCTAATAAATTTGTTTTATTTCATCTTCTTTTTCTATTGGGATTTTGTTAATGAGAATAACAAAATAAATATTATTTTGTTATTCCCGGCTCAGAGTATTATCTTCCATATTCCAAAGTGGCTAAAGATTAAGATTCAACATTTGGTCCATATCGAACCGGATTGGAAATTTGCTTTTAATTCTCTGGGAATTCTCGTTCATTGGATTTCTTTCTACTCATCTTAACTCATCTACATACTACATTCCAACAAAGGTATGTTTTGTATTTATTTGCTTGTGCATTAATAAGTTATTGAAGTGCATTCGGGATAAGATTAAAAACCTCTTTATATTTAATTGTCTTTTGCTATCATATATATTCAACGAAATTTCAATTTATTAATACAACTTTTATTCAAATTGTTTAAAATATTCAATTAAATAATTAAAATAAAAAGTAAAACAACAAGAAAAGAATTAACAACAATACACGAATAAGAAAAAGTAAAGTGCTCGGCCAAAATTTCATTACGGTGGAGGATTTATCGTTTAATTTCAATCAAAGTTCCTATAAGTTAATATTCAATTAAAAGAAAAATATTAAAAGGAAAGTGCTCGGTGATCATAATTATTCCTATTAAAAAAAAAGAAACATTACTTTTTCAAGAAAATTAATTCCTGATATAGTGTGTTTCTCCATTCCTTCTTCCCTTCAAATTTGTTCCCCCCTATATTGATCACTTTTCAGCTCATGACATATGTATGTATGTTAGTTTGTACATTTCTTTTCAGCATTCCTCATTTTTGTATTTCTTAGTACACTCTTTCTTTTTAATTACTCTTGAAAATTAATTTTTGCACTTAAGCTTCTCTTTCGAAACCATCCAATAGTTCGATTATCACTCATTCTCTCCTACATCTCTCTTAAATGCAATTCTCATTTTATAATTACATGCTATACAGTGTATAATTTGGGGTTGTTTATTGACACATAAGTGAGAAAATTTACCCAATTGACCACAATTCGATTGTTCGCAATTTTTATGAAGATTTCATGAATACATGAACTCTAGAAAATTGTCTTATTTATTCCATTATACCACATTTTTCATTTTCCTTCGTGTATACGCCAACATTTTTTCCTTTGAAGAAATTTGTCCATTCAATAGAACTATTTTTTAATTTCTACAATTGTTTGTTTTTATTCAGATTTATAAACTTTTCTCAATCCATTGATCAATTTTTAACATAAATTCAAAATTAAATTGAATATTTAATTCTAAATTTTTATATTGTAAATCATACATTCTTACATGCTTTTGCTTATTGGGTAATTTATTCCAATTTATTACATATAAAACAAATAGCATGGTAAGGGTTGCCATAGGACAAAAAATTAATTATTTATAAAATAATTTAAAACTTTATTCTATATTTTTCAAGGAAAACATTTCGGAATTCTAGTTCCTTATTTCATTTTTTTTTTTTAAATTATTTTTTAATAATTTTACTCCTAGATCATATTTTCTTAGAGTAATTTGGTAACACTGGTATATGATCACATATTCCAATTTTGTCATATTCTCATTTTATTTTTGTTTTAAGAGAATTTTTTCCCTTTACTTTCGAGAGTACGCACCAATTTCCATATTAATTGTGGAATATTACATATTCTCAATTATTGCAATTGGAAATAATAGGCCTTTTCGTGTATATATTTTTAGTCCATTATATACAATAATTCCAATTTGCAAAATACAATTCGTTTCTTAATTTTATTATTGTAAAAAAGTAAATTTGTTTTTTACAATTTCATGCTACTTTTACTACTTTCCATTCAATTGATCATATTCCTGATTAATTTTTAACGAACAGACCTAGTGTGCAATTTATTATTGGGAAATAAAGTATATCTTCCAGTTTAAAAAGGGTCAATGAACTTTAACAAGAATAATTTTATAAACAGCTGTTTTGAGATTCAGTTCACTGAATTAATGAAATCATAAAACGCTCAATAATTTGAGTTTTTGAACTATTTTACTCTACTTTTTTGTTTTTTCCTTTTAAATCTTTTAATTAATTGTATTATAAATTCCTAATCAAAAGTTGTATAATTTTTTGTCCTTAATTTGCATTTTCATCAGTTTCCAAATTTATACAACTTTATAAGCAATTAGTTCAGTTTCCAAATAGTTTTTTATATTTCTGAAAAAGATTCAAATATATTAAAAAAATGTCGCTTGACCAATTCATACGTTTAGCTGATAGCATAGTAGAGTTTGAGGCTGACCTAAATAATAACCAATATCCAGTATCGTCCTTGAATGCTTTAGAAGTTCACAGATATGAACTGAAATCCAACTGGAGTCAGGTTAAGGTAGCTTTCGAACAATATATTAGGGACATAGAAAAGGAAGATGATGCTGACAATCCAATTGACATAGAGTCCTTTAAGTTGAAGTACAAAAGTACTTATACAACTTATTGTAATTGTTTAGTCCGCTTGTCAGAAATGTCTGATTCAATTCGACAATCTTTAAACCCTTCTTCTGAAGCTACAGTTCCTCAAACTTCAAATTCTATTCGTCCAAGCTCTTCTCATTTTACAGAATCTGAATCCAAAAATCTGCATCTCCCTCCAATTGACATTGAAGCTTTTCAGGGTGATTATGCTTCTTGGCCAACATTCCGAGATATTTTCACCGCCGTTGTTTCCAATTCCCGAGCTAGCAATGTTGAGAAATTATTTTTCTTGACGCAGAAAACGAAAGGTGAAGCCAGGGAGATTGTTCGTAAGAGTCCTCTTACAAACCAAGGTTTCGACATAGGTTGGAAAAATTTGTGTTTCCGATTTGACAATCGAAGGGTCCTAGTGAACGGTCAGTTGAAGATACTTTTCAATCTTCAGACTGTTAATTCCGAATCTGGCAACTCCTTGAAACTATTACAAAGGGACATAAATTCATGCATAGCGAATTTAAAGATCCATAATATTGATGTGGCTAGTTGGGACCCTATATTTGTTTCCTCTGCACCAATAAGCTTCCTGAGACTACTCTGACGTTATGGGAGCATCAATTAAGGGACAAAACATCTATTCCAAAGTGGTCTGAACTAGACGAATTTTTGACCAATCGCTACAGAACGTTAGAATCCGTTTCCGAAATTCGTAGTATAAATGGTCATAAAGCCACAGATTTAAGACGAGGAAGTAATTCGAATACTAGTATCAAACAAAAGGTACATAGTTTTCAGGTAAATGTCTATAGTCCAGTTTGCCAGTTATGTCCAAAAGAAAATCACATCATCCGCAAGTGTCCCAAATTCCTAAAAATGTCCTATAAATCCAGATTAGATGAAATAAAAAAGGAAGGTTTATGTCTAAACTGCTTTTCGAAAACCCATAGTGTCAGAAATTGTACAAGCAAACACAGTTGTTTTAAATGCCAGAAACGACACAATACACTTTTACACAAAGAGATTGATATTCCAATCGATAATACCCAAATTTCAACAACAAATGTGAACTCATCACTTAATCCTAACTCGGCTCCTTATATTCGACCAAACAAAAACAATATACAGTCCACTTCTACCACAAGTTCAGGGCAAATACAATCATGTTTTGCTACTAATTCGAAAGGGGTCTTTCTGGGAACAGCTTGGGTTAATATTTGTCATTTAGGTTTGGAATATAAAGTACGTGCCTTGATAGATTCGGGTTCTGAAGGTACCTTTATTTCCCAACGTATATTCAATCTCTTAAAACTTCCATCTGAATCTACTAATGCTCAGATATCTGGTTTGAACAATTCAGTTTCAGCCAAAGTTCAACATGAATGTTCCTTAATATTGGGTTCACCGCTGAACAGTGATATCTCAATTCCAGTCACTGCTCTTGTGGTTCCTCATCTTTCGAATAGTCTTCCATCACGTACAATCCCTAAGGATCAGTTTGATACTCTTCCTGAAATTCCACTAGCAGATCCAAAATTTTATAGCAGTTCTAAGATTGACATTTTACTTGGTGGTGATATTTTCCCTTCCATTATTTGTCCAGGGATACGACATAATATATGTAAATCACTCATTGCTCAAGAAACCATTTTTGGATGGATTCTTACAGGTCCAATTCGTAGTAACCTCAGTACAAGATCCACAATAGTTTCATATTCCTGTGAAATTTCCTTAGACAAGGAAATTTCACGTTTTTGGGAGGTGGAGAATCTTCCAAGAACGAATCTTTTGTCTTCTTCCGATAAGTTTTGTGAGGATCTTTACCTAAGAACTACGAAAAGGAATTCCAATGGAAGATACATAGTATCGCTTCCTTTTAAGAAGAATTTCCAAATACGTTAAAGATAGGTCAATCTAGAACCAATGCTATGGCACAGTTTTTCAGAAATGAGGCAAGACTGATGCGAAATCGAGAATTGAAATCCGAATACGATAATGTGATTCAGGAATATGAAGATCTGGGTCATATGTCTAGAGTCGGTTCGTATAACGAATCAGACTATCAAAGAACTTTTTATTTACCACATCACGCCGTTTTAAAGCCGGATAGTGTAACTACGAAAGTTCGTGTAGTGTTCAATGCTTCTGCTCCGTCATCTAATGGACAAAGTCTAAATTCTCTCCTACACACAGGTCCGATACTACAAAACGACCTTACAATTCTTATTCTAAAATGGCGCTTTTTTAAATTTGTAATTAATGCTGACATTCAAAAAATGTACAGACAGATTTTGGTCCATCCTGACCATACTCCTTTTCAAAGAATATTATTCCGAAGCGATCCACATACTCCAATTACAGATTATGAACTTAATACTGTTACTTTCGGAGTTAATTGTGCGCCATATTTAGCCATTCGTACTCTTTTTAAAACTAGCTGATGACGTAGAAGCTATTTATCCGTTAGCAAGTTCTATATTACGCAATTCCATGTATGTCGATGATGTCCTTGCCGGTTTTCACACTGGGGAAGAATCAATTAAAGCCAAAGAACAGTTAATCCAAGCTTTGAAATCCGCTGGATTTTCCCTAAGAAAATGGACGTCCAACTCCAAAGATATTTTAGATGATATTCCTCCAGATCATCTATTACATAAAGGCTTTTTAAAGCTCGAAGAAACTAGTTCGGCAAAGACATTAGGCATTAGATGGAATGCGTGCTTTGATAATTTCTATTTCGTTGCTCATCCATTGGACGAGACAGTAAATTATACGAAACGGGAAGTCTTGTCCCAAATTGCCAAATTATTTGATCCAGCAGGTTGGTTAGCACCATGTATAATTACAGCTAAAATTCTAATGCAAAGAATTTGGACGGATGGTACTGGTTGGGATGAAATAATTTCTTCAGAAGCACTTATCCAATGGAAAAATTTTCAATCCAATTATTCTTCTATTAATTCCATTCGCATTCCTCGATGGATTCGATATTGTCCACAGTCCAAACTCCAGTTTCATGGATTTTGCGACGCATCTGAAAAGGCTTATGCAGCTGCATTGTATGTGCGTGTCGAAAATGTATCGTCTATATCGACTTTCCTTATATCCTCGAAAACTAAAGTAGCTCCTATCAAAACCATTTCGATTCCAAGGCTAGAGTTATGCGGGGCAGTTCTCTTATCTGAAATGCTCGACAATTTAATTCCAAGGTTAAATGTTGAAAAATATTCTATTTTTTGTTGGACCGACTCGACTATTGTCTTATCTTGGCTGGCTAAACCACCATGCTGCTGGCAAACTTTCGTTGCTAACAGAGTTTCCAAAATCACACAAATAATTAATTATTCTCAGTGGAATCATGTAAGTTCTGGATCTAATCCTGCTGATCTCGCAAGTAGAGGCGTTACCCCACAGGAGTTATTGGACAATGAACTATGGTGGTATGGACCAAAGTGGCTTGAAAAACCGGAATCCCAATGGCCTTACGTTGAATATTCCACAGTCTTAAAAAATATTCCAGAAGCGAAGTCTATTCAAGTTCATTTTTCCTACTTCAAAAATTTCGATGATCCACTAGAACGATTTTCTTCATTTCATAGAGCAATGCGAGTCATGGCATATGTTTACAGATTTTTCCATCGTACTCATCCTCGTCACCGTTCCACTTTTTCCAAAGCCACGACCATTCTTTCAACATGTGAGATTGTTGATGTGCAAACTAAATTCGTTATCATCTACCAAAAGGCCTGGTATCCAAATGAATACAAAGCTTTATCAGATGGACAATACATTTCCAAATGCAGTAGCATTTTAAGCTTAAATCCTTTTCTAGATCCAGAGGGTATAATTCGTTCCTGCGGTCGACTTGAATCCTCTCCAGGACTTACATTCAACGAGAGGAATCCAATAATTCTACCGTATAATTGCCAATATTCCCGAATCTTAGTTAAATTTGTCCATGATATCAGTCTTCATGGTGGAAATCAATTGGTTTTACGCCTTTTAAGGACACAGTATTGGATACCAAAAGCAAAAAATTTGATTAAGGTTATCATCAATAAATGCAAGACTTGCGTTATTTACAAAAAGAAATGTCAAAAGCAATTAATGGCAGCTTTACCCACCGAGCGAACGGAGATAACACGTCCATTTGCTCACACTGGTTTGGATTTCGCTGGACCTTTTGAAGTTAAAAGTTATTCCGGACGTGCATGTCGCATCTCCAAGGGATACGTGTGTGTATTTGTATGTTTTTCAACAAAAGCGATTCACTTGGAAGCGACTTCCGACTTATCCACAAATACATTTCTCGCAGCCTTCTCTCGTTTTGTCTCACGACGTGGCTGTCCATTGCATTTGCATTCTGATAATGGAACAACCTTCGTAGGAGCATCTAAATTACTCGCAAGAGAATTTATTCAAACATCCCGGGAGCATATTTTATCCAATTATGCTCATCAAAATATTTCCTGGCACTTTATTCCTGCAGGTGCCCCACATATGGGTGGATTATGGGAAGCTGGCGTAAAAGCTTCAAAACCCATTTCCGAAAAGTAGCTGGTTCATCCAAATATACATTTGAAGAATTATCCACTTTATTGTCCAAAATTGAATCCTGTTTGAATTCCAGACCAATTTCGCCTATGTCTACTAATCCAAATGATATGTGCGCGTTAACTCCGGGCCACTTTCTAATAGGATCTCCCATTTTAGCGCCTGTCGACCCTAAAATTAACGATTCTATGATATCCATTAGAAATAGGTGGCAGAAACTTAAACTTATACATCAAAACTTTTGTATTAGGTGGAAGAATGAATATCTAAAGGAGATGAATAAAAGAAATAAATGGCAAAGGCCCGAAATAAATGTTGATATAGGTGCTTTGGTTGTAATCAAAGACGAAAACCTCCCTCCAAATTCGTGGCGTCTTGGCCGAATTGTAAAGGTTTTTTCCGGTTCTGATAATCGCGTGCGCGTAGCCGAGGTTATGACCCAACGTGGAGTCGTGACTAGACCAATTGTGAAGCTAGTCGTTCTGCCAACAGATCCTTAAAAATCTGTGGTACCTTTTTCTTTATCCTTCCTGTATTATTCTTTTCCAGCCCATCATGCCCAAAAATACGTCTAAATCATCTAAAACTTCCAAAGGATTCCTTGAAAAATACACTTCCTACCCCTGCCGTATTTGTAAACGAATCCATCCTCTCCGTACATGCAAAAGGTTTTTGGACATGAATATTTCTGATCGCATTCGGGCAGTCCGTGAGAATAATTACTGTTCCAATTGCTTGGCTCATGATCATTCCCGCGGTACTTGTTTTTCAAACCATGGATGCAAACACTGTCGTAAGTTCCACCATACCCTGCTACATGTTCATCCACGACTAGCCAAAGATCTTGGTTCTATCGATTCTATCCCACATTCATCTCGAGATTCAAATCCAACTCTTTCTCCCACTGAACGCAGTACAACAATGTCACATTCTCATCACAAAGAGCCAATTCCTTCCACTACGAAAACTACATCTTTAACATCCATTATTCGCCAGAATTCGGTTATTTTGCTTCCTACCGTCCTCGTAAAAGTAGGTTCCTCTACCGCACATGCTCGATGTTTATTAGATTCTGGTTCTGCATACAGTCGTGTTTCCAAAAATCTCGTAGATCAGTTGGATCTAACAGGCTATACACTCAAGGAAGAAACCATTTGTCCTTTGACCATAAAATCTCGATTTGATTCAACTTCGAAGATAGAAGGTACTTTTCGAGTCGATAATCGCATCGCTCTTAGAACACCCTCACAATCCCTTCCCGAATCCTATAAAAAACACTTCCGCGATTTATTCCTGGCGGATTCCAAATTTTATGAATCGGCATCGATCGATATCGTAATTGGTGTAGACCTATATCCAAAGGTAATATGTCCAGGAGTATTTTCCAGAATCGGTTTTCCAACAGCCCAAAGCACCATTTTTGGCTGGGTTATACATGGTACTTGTACTTTATAAATTTTCAATAAAATATTCGTAAAAAAATGCACTAAATAGCAAGCAAAATACAAAACCTATCTTTGTCCTAATAAAAAAAATGCATAATATACATTATTATAAATGAATTGTTAATATACTAGATTTAAGTTGCATGCCAATTTCCTTAAACATTATCATACTTTTGTATATAATTTGAATAACATGAATTAATTGTAACTGAAATTCATTAAATTAATTTACTATTTTATTTTCTTTCTATACTAAAAGCTGCATCTTAGGCTGAACCAGAACTATATCTTACAGTTTTTTCTTTGCATAAATCCTGCAAGGCGGGCGGCAATGTTAATGCCAAAAGGGCCTAAACTCCCTTTGACATTAATATTGTGATGAGTAAAGTTTTTCCCCTTTCTGAGTACCTATATTTAAGCTGATTTATGAAATCACACTTCTCTTTCCTCATAACGCCTAAACAACGTCATTCTGGTGACATAGCCTAAATGTCGCTTCCGTTCTACGTAAGATAATTTTTCCTTCTTCTTGAACTTGCTGTAAGACGATAAAGAGGTAATCTGTCCAATAAACTTTCTTCATTTCCTAAATCCTAATAAATTTTTTTAATTTCTTCTTTTCCTATTGGGATTTTGTTAATGAGAATAACAAAATAAATATTATTTTGTTATTCCCGGCTCAGAGTATTATCTTCCATATTCCAAAGTGGCTAAAGATTAAGATTCAACACCTATTTAAGGAACTAGAGACAATTTTAGGTTTTTCATATTAAATTTTCAAAATGATCACAGATTTCGCTCAGATTCTTGATTGGAGGCCTATTTAAGGAACTAGAGCCACTTTTAGGTTTTTCATATAAAATTTTCAAAATGATCACAGATTTCGTTTAGATTCTTGATTGGAGGCCTATTTAAGGAACTAGAGCCACTTTTAGGTTTTTCATATTAAATTTTCAAAATGATCACAGATTTCGCTCAGATTCTTGATTGGAGGCCTATTTAAGGAACTAGAGCCACTTTTAGGTTTTTCATATAAAATTTTCAAAATGATCACAGATTTCGTTTAGATTCTTGATTGGAGGCCTATTTAAGGAACTAGAGCCACTTTTAGGTTTTTCATATAAATTTTCAAAATGATCACAGATTTCGTTTAGATTCTTGATTGGAGGCCTATTTAAGGAACTAGAGCCACTTTTAGGTTTTTCATATAAAATTTTGAAAATGATCACAGATTTCGCTCAGATTCTTGATTGGAGGCCTATTTAAGGAACTAGAGCCACTTTTAAGTTTTGAATATAAAATTTTGAAAATGATCACAGATTTCGTTTAGATTCTTGATTGGAGGCCTATTTAAGGAACTAGAGCCATTTTAGGTTTTGAATATAAATTTTCAAAATGATCACAGATTTCGCTTAGATTCTTGATTGGAGGCCTATTTAAGGAACTAGAGCCAATTTTAGGTTTTCATATAAAATTTTCAAAATGATCACAGATTTCGCTTAGATTCTTGATTGGAGGCCTATTTAAGGAACTAGAGCCACTTTTAGGTTTTTGAATATAAAATTTTCAAAATGATCACAGATTTCGCTCAGATTCTTGATTGGAGGCCTATTTAAGGAACTAGAGCCAATTTTAGGTTTTTCATATAAAATTTCAAAATGATCACAGATTTCGCTCAGATTCTTGATTGGAGGCCTATTTAAGGAACTAGAGCCAATTTTAAGTTTTGAATATAAAATTTTCAAAATGATCACAGATTTCGCTTAGATTCTTGATTGGAGGCCTATTTAAGGAACTAGAGCCACTTTTAGGTTTTTCATATAAAATTTTCAAAATGATCACAGATTTCGTTTAGATTCTTGATTGGAGGCCTATTTAAGGAACTAGAGCCAATTTTAAGTTTTGAATATAAAATTTTCAAAATGATCACAGATTTCGCTTAGATTCTTGATTGGAGGCCTATTTAAGGAACTAGAGCCAATTTTAGGTTTTGATATAAAATTTTCAAAATGATCACAGATTTCGCTTAGATTCTTGATTGGAGGCCTATTTAAGGAACTAGAGCCAATTTTAGTTTTGAATATAAAATTTTCAAAATGATCACAGATTTCGCTTAGATTCTTGATTGGAGGCCTATTTAAGGAACTAGAGCCACTTTTAAGTTTTGAATATAAAATTTTCAAAATGATCACAGATTTCGCTTAGATTCTTGATTGGAGGCCTATTTAAGGAACTAGAGCCAATTTTAAGTTTTGAATATAAAATTTTCAAAATGATCACAGATTTCGCTTAGATTCTTGATTGGAGGCCTATTTAAGGAACTAGAGCCAATTTTAAGTTTTGAATATAAAATTTTCAAAATGATCACAGATTTCGCTTAGATTCTTGATTGGAGGCCTATTTAAGGAACTAGAGCCAATTTTAAGTTTTGAATATAAAATTTTCAAAATGATCACAGATTTCGCTTAGATTCTTGATTGGAGGCCTATTTAAGGAACTAGAGCCAATTTTAAGTTTTGAATATAAAATTTTCAAAATGATCACAGATTTCGCTTAGATTCTTGATTGGAGGCCTATTTAAGGAACTAGAGCCAATTTTAAGTTTTGAATATAAAATTTTCAAAATGATCACAGATTTCGCTTAGATTCTTGATTGGAGGCCTATTTAAGGAACTAGAGCCAATTTTAGTTTTGAATATAAAATTTTCAAAATGATCACAGATTTCGCTTAGATTCTTGATTGGAGGCCTATTTAAGGAACTAGAGCCAATTTTAAGTTTTGAATATAAAATTTTCAAAATGATCACAGATTTCGCTTAGATTCTTGATTGGAGGCCTATTTAAGGAACTAGAGCCAATTTTAAGTTTTGAATATAAAATTTTCAAAATGATCACAGATTTCGCTTAGATTCTTGATTGGAGGCCTATTTAAGGAACTAGAGCCAATTTTAAGTTTTGAATATAAAATTTTCAAAATGATCACAGATTTCGCTTAGATTCTTGATTGGAGGCCTATTTAAGGAACTAGAGCCAATTTTAAGTTTTGAATATAAAATTTTCAAAATGATCACAGATTTCGCTTAGATTCTTGATTGGAGGCCTATTTAAGGAACTAGAGCCAATTTTAAGTTTTGAATATAAAATTTTCAAAATGATCACAGATTTCGCTTAGATTCTTGATTGGAGGCCTATTTAAGGAACTAGAGCCAATTTTAGTTTTGAATATAAAATTTTCAAAATGATCACAGATTTCGCTTAGATTCTTGATTGGAGGCCTATTTAAGGAACTAGAGCCAATTTTAAGTTTTGAATATAAAATTTTCAAAATGATCACAGATTTCGCTTAGATTCTTGATTGGAGGCCTATTTAAGGAACTAGAGCCAATTTTAAGTTTTGAATATAAAATTTTCAAAATGATCACAGATTTCGCTTAGATTCTTGATTGGAGGCCTATTTAAGGAACTAGAGCCAATTTTAAGTTTTGAATATAAAATTTTCAAAATGATCACAGATTTCGCTTAGATTCTTGATTGGAGGCCTATTTAAGGAACTAGAGCCAATTTTAAGTTTTGAATATAAAATTTTCAAAATGATCACAGATTTCGCTTAGATTCTTGATTGGAGGCCTATTTAAGGAACTAGAGCCAATTTTAGGTTTTGAATATAAAATTTTCAAAATGATCACAGATTTCGCTTAGATTCTTGATTGGAGGCCTATTTAAGGAACTAGAGCCAATTTTAAGTTTTGAATATAAAATTTTCAAAATGATCACAGATTTCGCTTAGATTCTTGATTGGAGGCCTATTTAAGGAACTAGAGCCAATTTTAAGTTTTGAATATAAAATTTTCAAAATGATCACAGATTTCGCTTAGATTCTTGATTGGAGGCCTATTTAAGGAACTAGAGCCAATTTTAGTTTTGAATATAAAATTTTCAAAATGATCACAGATTTCGCTTAGATTCTTGATTGGAGGCCTATTTAAGGAACTAGAGCCAATTTTAAGTTTTGAATATAAAATTTTCAAAATGATCACAGATTTCGCTTAGATTCTTGATTGGAGGCCTATTTAAGGAACTAGAGCCAATTTTAGTTTTGAATATAAAATTTTCAAAATGATCACAGATTTCGCTTAGATTCTTGATTGGAGGCCTATTTAAGGAACTAGAGCCAATTTTAAGTTTTGAATATAAAATTTTCAAAATGATCACAGATTTCGCTTAGATTCTTGATTGGAGGCCTATTTAAGGAACTAGAGCCAATTTTAAGTTTTGAATATAAAATTTTCAAAATGATCACAGATTTCGCTTAGATTCTTGATTGGAGGCCTATTTAAGGAACTAGAGCCAATTTTAAGTTTTGAATATAAAATTTTCAAAATGATCACAGATTTCGCTTAGATTCTTGATTGGAGGCCTATTTAAGGAACTAGAGCCAATTTTAAGTTTTGAATATAAAATTTTCAAAATGATCACAGATTTCGCTTAGATTCTTGATTGGAGGCCTATTTAAGGAACTAGAGCCAATTTTAAGTTTTGAATATAAAATTTTCAAAATGATCACAGATTTCGCTTAGATTCTTGATTGGAGGCCTATTTAAGGAACTAGAGCCAATTTTAAGTTTTGAATATAAAATTTTCAAAATGATCACAGATTTCGCTTAGATTCTTGATTGGAGGCCTATTTAAGGAACTAGAGCCAATTTTAAGTTTTGAATATAAAATTTTCAAAATGATCACAGATTTCGCTTAGATTCTTGATTGGAGGCCTATTTAAGGAACTAGAGCCAATTTTAAGTTTTGAATATAAAATTTTCAAAATGATCACAGATTTCGCTTAGATTCTTGATTGGAGGCCTATTTAAGGAACTAGAGCCAATTTTAAGTTTTGAATATAAAATTTTCAAAATGATCACAGATTTCGCTTAGATTCTTGATTGGAGGCCTATTTAAGGAACTAGAGCCAATTTTAAGTTTTGAATATAAAATTTTCAAAATGATCACAGATTTCGCTTAGATTCTTGATTGGAGGCCTATTTAAGGAACTAGAGCCAATTTTAAGTTTTGAATATAAAATTTTCAAAATGATCACAGATTTCGCTTAGATTCTTGATTGGAGGCCTATTTAAGGAACTAGAGCCAATTTTAAGTTTTGAATATAAAATTTTCAAAATGATCACAGATTTCGCTTAGATTCTTGATTGGAGGCCTATTTAAGGAACTAGAGCCAATTTTAAGTTTTGAATATAAAATTTTCAAAATGATCACAGATTTCGCTTAGATTCTTGATTGGAGGCCTATTTAAGGAACTAGAGCCAATTTTAAGTTTTGAATATAAAATTTTCAAAATGATCACAGATTTCGCTTAGATTCTTGATTGGAGGCCTATTTAAGGAACTAGAGCCAATTTTAAGTTTTGAATATAAAATTTTCAAAATGATCACAGATTTCGCTTAGATTCTTGATTGGAGGCCTATTTAAGGAACTAGAGCCAATTTTAAGTTTTGAATATAAAATTTTCAAAATGATCACAGATTTCGCTTAGATTCTTGATTGGAGGCCTATTTAAGGAACTAGAGCCAATTTTAAGTTTTGAATATAAAATTTTCAAAATGATCACAGATTTCGCTTAGATTCTTGATTGGAGGCCTATTTAAGGAACTAGAGCCAATTTTAGTTTTGAATATAAAATTTTCAAAATGATCACAGATTTCGCTTAGATTCTTGATTGGAGGCCTATTTAAGGAACTAGAGCCAATTTTAAGTTTTGAATATAAAATTTTCAAAATGATCACAGATTTCGCTTAGATTCTTGATTGGAGGCCTATTTAAGGAACTAGAGCCAATTTTAAGTTTTGAATATAAAATTTTCAAAATGATCACAGATTTCGCTTAGATTCTTGATTGGAGGCCTATTTAAGGAACTAGAGCCAATTTTAAGTTTTGAATATAAAATTTTCAAAATGATCACAGATTTCGCTTAGATTCTTGATTGGAGGCCTATTTAAGGAACTAGAGCCAATTTTAAGTTTTGAATATAAAATTTTCAAAATGATCACAGATTTCGCTTAGATTCTTGATTGGAGGCCTATTTAAGGAACTAGAGCCAATTTTAAGTTTTGAATATAAAATTTTCAAAATGATCACAGATTTCGCTTAGATTCTTGATTGGAGGCCTATTTAAGGAACTAGAGCCAATTTTAAGTTTTGAATATAAAATTTTCAAAATGATCACAGATTTCGCTTAGATTCTTGATTGGAGGCCTATTTAAGGAACTAGAGCCAATTTTAAGTTTTGAATATAAAATTTTCAAAATGATCACAGATTTCGCTTAGATTCTTGATTGGAGGCCTATTTAAGGAACTAGAGCCAATTTTAAGTTTTGAATATAAAATTTTCAAAATGATCACAGATTTCGCTTAGATTCTTGATTGGAGGCCTATTTAAGGAACTAGAGCCAATTTTAAGTTTTGAATATAAAATTTTCAAAATGATCACAGATTTCGCTTAGATTCTTGATTGGAGGCCTATTTAAGGAACTAGAGCCAATTTTAAGTTTTGAATATAAAATTTTCAAAATGATCACAGATTTCGCTTAGATTCTTGATTGGAGGCCTATTTAAGGAACTAGAGCCAATTTTAAGTTTTGAATATAAAATTTTCAAAATGATCACAGATTTCGCTTAGATTCTTGATTGGAGGCCTATTTAAGGAACTAGAGCCAATTTTAAGTTTTGAATATAAAATTTTCAAAATGATCACAGATTTCGCTTAGATTCTTGATTGGAGGCCTATTTAAGGAACTAGAGCCAATTTTAGTTTTGAATATAAAATTTTCAAAATGATCACAGATTTCGCTTAGATTCTTGATTGGAGGCCTATTTAAGGAACTAGAGCCAATTTTAAGTTTTGAATATAAAATTTTCAAAATGATCACAGATTTCGCTTAGATTCTTGATTGGAGGCCTATTTAAGGAACTAGAGCCAATTTTAAGTTTTGAATATAAAATTTTCAAAATGATCACAGATTTCGCTTAGATTCTTGATTGGAGGCCTATTTAAGGAACTAGAGCCAATTTTAAGTTTTGAATATAAAATTTTCAAAATGATCACAGATTTCGCTTAGATTCTTGATTGGAGGCCTATTTAAGGAACTAGAGCCAATTTTAGTTTTGAATATAAAATTTTCAAAATGATCACAGATTTCGCTTAGATTCTTGATTGGAGGCCTATTTAAGGAACTAGAGCCAATTTTAAGTTTTGAATATAAAATTTTCAAAATGATCACAGATTTCGCTTAGATTCTTGATTGGAGGCCTATTTAAGGAACTAGAGCCAATTTTAGTTTTTCATATAAAATTTTCAAAATGATCACAGATTTCGCTTAGATTCTTGATTGGAGGCCTATTTAAGGAACTAGAGCCAATTTTAAGTTTTGAATATAAAATTTTCAAAATGATCACAGATTTCGCTTAGATTCTTGATTGGAGGCCTATTTAAGGAACTAGAGCCAATTTTAGTTTTGAATATAAAATTTTCAAAATGATCACAGATTTCGCTTAGATTCTTGATTGGAGGCCTATTTAAGGAACTAGAGCCAATTTTAGTTTTGAATATAAAATTTTCAAAATGATCACAGATTTCGCTTAGATTCTTGATTGGAGGCCTATTTAAGGAACTAGAGCCAATTTTAAGTTTTGAATATAAAATTTTCAAAATGATCACAGATTTCGCTTAGATTCTTGATTGGAGGCCTATTTAAGGAACTAGAGCCAATTTTAAGTTTTGAATATAAAATTTTCAAAATGATCACAGATTTCGCTTAGATTCTTGATTGGAGGCCTATTTAAGGAACTAGAGCCAATTTTAAGTTTTGAATATAAAATTTTCAAAATGATCACAGATTTCGCTTAGATTCTTGATTGGAGGCCTATTTAAGGAACTAGAGCCAATTTTAAGTTTTGAATATAAAATTTTCAAAATGATCACAGATTTCGCTTAGATTCTTGATTGGAGGCCTATTTAAGGAACTAGAGCCAATTTTAAGTTTTGAATATAAAATTTTCAAAATGATCACAGATTTCGCTTAGATTCTTGATTGGAGGCCTATTTAAGGAACTAGAGCCAATTTTAAGTTTTGAATATAAAATTTTCAAAATGATCACAGATTTCGCTTAGATTCTTGATTGGAGGCCTATTTAAGGAACTAGAGCCAATTTTAAGTTTTGAATATAAAATTTTCAAAATGATCACAGATTTCGCTTAGATTCTTGATTGGAGGCCTATTTAAGGAACTAGAGCCAATTTTAAGTTTTGAATATAAAATTTTCAAAATGATCACAGATTTCGCTTAGATTCTTGATTGGAGGCCTATTTAAGGAACTAGAGCCAATTTTAAGTTTTGAATATAAAATTTTCAAAATGATCACAGATTTCGCTTAGATTCTTGATTGGAGGCCTATTTAAGGAACTAGAGCCAATTTTAAGTTTTGAATATAAAATTTTCAAAATGATCACAGATTTCGCTTAGATTCTTGATTGGAGGCCTATTTAAGGAACTAGAGCCAATTTTAAGTTTTGAATATAAAATTTTCAAAATGATCACAGATTTCGCTTAGATTCTTGATTGGAGGCCTATTTAAGGAACTAGAGCCAATTTTAAGTTTTGAATATAAAATTTTCAAAATGATCACAGATTTCGCTTAGATTCTTGATTGGAGGCCTATTTAAGGAACTAGAGCCAATTTTAAGTTTTGAATATAAAATTTTCAAAATGATCACAGATTTCGCTTAGATTCTTGATTGGAGGCCTATTTAAGGAACTAGAGCCAATTTTAAGTTTTGAATATAAAATTTTCAAAATGATCACAGATTTCGCTTAGATTCTTGATTGGAGGCCTATTTAAGGAACTAGAGCCAATTTTAGGTTTTGATATAAAATTTTCAAAATGATCACAGATTTCGCTTAGATTCTTGATTGGAGGCCTATTTAAGGAACTAGAGCCAATTTTAGTTTTGAATATAAAATTTTCAAAATGATCACAGATTTCGCTTAGATTCTTGATTGGAGGCCTATTTAAGGAACTAGAGCCAATTTTAAGTTTTGAATATAAAATTTTCAAAATGATCACAGATTTCGCTTAGATTCTTGATTGGAGGCCTATTTAAGGAACTAGAGCCAATTTTAAGTTTTGAATATAAAATTTTCAAAATGATCACAGATTTCGCTTAGATTCTTGATTGGAGGCCTATTTAAGGAACTAGAGCCAATTTTAAGTTTTGAATATAAAATTTTCAAAATGATCACAGATTTCGCTTAGATTCTTGATTGGAGGCCTATTTAAGGAACTAGAGCCAATTTTAAGTTTTGAATATAAAATTTTCAAAATGATCACAGATTTCGCTTAGATTCTTGATTGGAGGCCTATTTAAGGAACTAGAGCCAATTTTAAGTTTTGAATATAAAATTTTCAAAATGATCACAGATTTCGCTTAGATTCTTGATTGGAGGCCTATTTAAGGAACTAGAGCCAATTTTAAGTTTTGAATATAAAATTTTCAAAATGATCACAGATTTCGCTCAGATTCTTGATTGGAGGCCTATTTAAGGAACTAGAGCCAATTTTAAGTTTTGAATATAAAATTTTCAAAATGATCACAGATTTCGCTTAGATTCTTGATTGGAGGCCTATTTAAGGAACTAGAGCCAATTTTAAGTTTTGAATATAAAATTTTCAAAATGATCACAGATTTCGCTTAGATTCTTGATTGGAGGCCTATTTAAGGAACTAGAGCCAATTTTAGGTTTTGAATATAAAATTTTCAAAATGATCACAGATTTCGCTTAGATTCTTGATTGGAGGCCTATTTAAGGAACTAGAGCCAATTTTAAGTTTTGAATATAAAATTTTCAAAATGATCACAGATTTCGCTTAGATTCTTGATTGGAGGCCTATTTAAGGAACTAGAGCCAATTTTAAGTTTTGAATATAAAATTTTCAAAATGATCACAGATTTCGCTTAGATTCTTGATTGGAGGCCTATTTAAGGAACTAGAGCCAATTTTAGTTTTGAATATAAAATTTTCAAAATGATCACAGATTTCGCTTAGATTCTTGATTGGAGGCCTATTTAAGGAACTAGAGCCAATTTTAAGTTTTGAATATAAAATTTTCAAAATGATCACAGATTTCGCTTAGATTCTTGATTGGAGGCCTATTTAAGGAACTAGAGCCAATTTTAGTTTTGAATATAAAATTTTCAAAATGATCACAGATTTCGCTTAGATTCTTGATTGGAGGCCTATTTAAGGAACTAGAGCCAATTTTAAGTTTTGAATATAAAATTTTCAAAATGATCACAGATTTCGCTTAGATTCTTGATTGGAGGCCTATTTAAGGAACTAGAGCCAATTTTAAGTTTTGAATATAAAATTTTCAAAATGATCACAGATTTCGCTTAGATTCTTGATTGGAGGCCTATTTAAGGAACTAGAGCCAATTTTAAGTTTTGAATATAAAATTTTCAAAATGATCACAGATTTCGCTTAGATTCTTGATTGGAGGCCTATTTAAGGAACTAGAGCCAATTTTAAGTTTTGAATATAAAATTTTCAAAATGATCACAGATTTCGCTTAGATTCTTGATTGGAGGCCTATTTAAGGAACTAGAGCCAATTTTAAGTTTTGAATATAAAATTTTCAAAATGATCACAGATTTCGCTTAGATTCTTGATTGGAGGCCTATTTAAGGAACTAGAGCCAATTTTAAGTTTTGAATATAAAATTTTCAAAATGATCACAGATTTCGCTTAGATTCTTGATTGGAGGCCTATTTAAGGAACTAGAGCCAATTTTAAGTTTTGAATATAAAATTTTCAAAATGATCACAGATTTCGCTTAGATTCTTGATTGGAGGCCTATTTAAGGAACTAGAGCCAATTTTAAGTTTTGAATATAAAATTTTCAAAATGATCACAGATTTCGCTTAGATTCTTGATTGGAGGCCTATTTAAGGAACTAGAGCCAATTTTAGTTTTGAATATAAAATTTTCAAAATGATCACAGATTTCGCTTAGATTCTTGATTGGAGGCCTATTTAAGGAACTAGAGCCAATTTTAAGTTTTGAATATAAAATTTTCAAAATGATCACAGATTTCGCTTAGATTCTTGATTGGAGGCCTATTTAAGGAACTAGAGCCAATTTTAAGTTTTGAATATAAAATTTTCAAAATGATCACAGATTTCGCTTAGATTCTTGATTGGAGGCCTATTTAAGGAACTAGAGCCAATTTTAAGTTTTGAATATAAAATTTTCAAAATGATCACAGATTTCGCTTAGATTCTTGATTGGAGGCCTATTTAAGGAACTAGAGCCAATTTTAAGTTTTGAATATAAAATTTTCAAAATGATCACAGATTTCGCTTAGATTCTTGATTGGAGGCCTATTTAAGGAACTAGAGCCAATTTTAAGTTTTGAATATAAAATTTTCAAAATGATCACAGATTTCGCTTAGATTCTTGATTGGAGGCCTATTTAAGGAACTAGAGCCAATTTTAGTTTTGAATATAAAATTTTCAAAATGATCACAGATTTCGCTTAGATTCTTGATTGGAGGCCTATTTAAGGAACTAGAGCCAATTTTAAGTTTTGAATATAAAATTTTCAAAATGATCACAGATTTCGCTTAGATTCTTGATTGGAGGCCTATTTAAGGAACTAGAGCCAATTTTAAGTTTTGAATATAAAATTTTCAAAATGATCACAGATTTCGCTTAGATTCTTGATTGGAGGCCTATTTAAGGAACTAGAGCCAATTTTAAGTTTTGAATATAAAATTTTCAAAATGATCACAGATTTCGCTTAGATTCTTGATTGGAGGCCTATTTAAGGAACTAGAGCCAATTTTAAGTTTTGAATATAAAATTTTCAAAATGATCACAGATTTCGCTTAGATTCTTGATTGGAGGCCTATTTAAGGAACTAGAGCCAATTTTAAGTTTTGAATATAAAATTTTCAAAATGATCACAGATTTCGCTTAGATTCTTGATTGGAGGCCTATTTAAGGAACTAGAGCCAATTTTAAGTTTTGAATATAAAATTTTCAAAATGATCACAGATTTCGCTTAGATTCTTGATTGGAGGCCTATTTAAGGAACTAGAGCCAATTTTAAGTTTTGAATATAAAATTTTCAAAATGATCACAGATTTCGCTTAGATTCTTGATTGGAGGCCTATTTAAGGAACTAGAGCCAATTTTAAGTTTTGAATATAAAATTTTCAAAATGATCACAGATTTCGCTTAGATTCTTGATTGGAGGCCTATTTAAGGAACTAGAGCCAATTTTAAGTTTTGATATAAAATTTTCAAAATGATCACAGATTTCGCTTAGATTCTTGATTGGAGGCCTATTTAAGGAACTAGAGCCAATTTTAAGTTTTGAATATAAAATTTTCAAAATGATCACAGATTTCGCTTAGATTCTTGATTGGAGGCCTATTTAAGGAACTAGAGCCAATTTTAGGTTTTGAATATAAAATTTTCAAAATGATCACAGATTTCGCTTAGATTCTTGATTGGAGGCCTATTTAAGGAACTAGAGCCAATTTTAAGTTTTGAATATAAAATTTTCAAAATGATCACAGATTTCGCTTAGATTCTTGATTGGAGGCCTATTTAAGGAACTAGAGCCAATTTTAAGTTTTGAATATAAAATTTTCAAAATGATCACAGATTTCGCTTAGATTCTTGATTGGAGGCCTATTTAAGGAACTAGAGCCAATTTTAAGTTTTGAATATAAAATTTTCAAAATGATCACAGATTTCGCTTAGATTCTTGATTGGAGGCCTATTTAAGGAACTAGAGCCAATTTTAAGTTTTGAATATAAAATTTTCAAAATGATCACAGATTTCGCTTAGATTCTTGATTGGAGGCCTATTTAAGGAACTAGAGCCAATTTTAAGTTTTGAATATAAAATTTTCAAAATGATCACAGATTTCGCTTAGATTCTTGATTGGAGGCCTATTTAAGGAACTAGAGCCAATTTTAAGTTTTGAATATAAAATTTTCAAAATGATCACAGATTTCGCTTAGATTCTTGATTGGAGGCCTATTTAAGGAACTAGAGCCAATTTTAGTTTTGAATATAAAATTTTCAAAATGATCACAGATTTCGCTTAGATTCTTGATTGGAGGCCTATTTAAGGAACTAGAGCCAATTTTAAGTTTTGAATATAAAATTTTCAAAATGATCACAGATTTCGCTTAGATTCTTGATTGGAGGCCTATTTAAGGAACTAGAGCCAATTTTAAGTTTTGAATATAAAATTTTCAAAATGATCACAGATTTCGCTTAGATTCTTGATTGGAGGCCTATTTAAGGAACTAGAGCCAATTTTAAGTTTTGAATATAAAATTTTCAAAATGATCACAGATTTCGCTTAGATTCTTGATTGGAGGCCTATTTAAGGAACTAGAGCCAATTTTAAGTTTTGAATATAAAATTTTCAAAATGATCACAGATTTCGCTTAGATTCTTGATTGGAGGCCTATTTAAGGAACTAGAGCCAATTTTAAGTTTTGAATATAAAATTTTCAAAATGATCACAGATTTCGCTTAGATTCTTGATTGGAGGCCTATTTAAGGAACTAGAGCCAATTTTAGTTTTGAATATAAAATTTTCAAAATGATCACAGATTTCGCTTAGATTCTTGATTGGAGGCCTATTTAAGGAACTAGAGCCAATTTTAAGTTTTGAATATAAAATTTTCAAAATGATCACAGATTTCGCTTAGATTCTTGATTGGAGGCCTATTTAAGGAACTAGAGCCAATTTTAGTTTTGAATATAAAATTTTCAAAATGATCACAGATTTCGCTTAGATTCTTGATTGGAGGCCTATTTAAGGAACTAGAGCCAATTTTAAGTTTTGAATATAAAATTTTCAAAATGATCACAGATTTCGCTTAGATTCTTGATTGGAGGCCTATTTAAGGAACTAGAGCCAATTTTAGTTTTGAATATAAAATTTTCAAAATGATCACAGATTTCGCTTAGATTCTTGATTGGAGGCCTATTTAAGGAACTAGAGCCAATTTTAAGTTTTGAATATAAAATTTTCAAAATGATCACAGATTTCGCTTAGATTCTTGATTGGAGGCCTATTTAAGGAACTAGAGCCAATTTTAAGTTTTGAATATAAAATTTTCAAAATGATCACAGATTTCGCTTAGATTCTTGATTGGAGGCCTATTTAAGGAACTAGAGCCAATTTTAAGTTTTGAATATAAAATTTTCAAAATGATCACAGATTTCGCTTAGATTCTTGATTGGAGGCCTATTTAAGGAACTAGAGCCAATTTTAAGTTTTGAATATAAAATTTTCAAAATGATCACAGATTTCGCTTAGATTCTTGATTGGAGGCCTATTTAAGGAACTAGAGCCAATTTTAAGTTTTGAATATAAAATTTTCAAAATGATCACAGATTTCGCTTAGATTCTTGATTGGAGGCCTATTTAAGGAACTAGAGCCAATTTTAGTTTTGAATATAAAATTTTCAAAATGATCACAGATTTCGCTTAGATTCTTGATTGGAGGCCTATTTAAGGAACTAGAGCCAATTTTAGGTTTTGAATATAAAATTTTCAAAATGATCACAGATTTCGCTTAGATTCTTGATTGGAGGCCTATTTAAGGAACTAGAGCCAATTTTAAGTTTTGAATATAAAATTTTCAAAATGATCACAGATTTCGCTTAGATTCTTGATTGGAGGCCTATTTAAGGAACTAGAGCCAATTTTAAGTTTTGAATATAAAATTTTCAAAATGATCACAGATTTCGCTTAGATTCTTGATTGGAGGCCTATTTAAGGAACTAGAGCCAATTTTAAGTTTTGAATATAAAATTTTCAAAATGATCACAGATTTCGCTTAGATTCTTGATTGGAGGCCTATTTAAGGAACTAGAGCCAATTTTAAGGTTTTGAATATAAAATTTTCAAAATGATCACAGATTTCGCTTAGATTCTTGATTGGAGGCCTATTTAAGGAACTAGAGCCAATTTTAAGTTTTGAATATAAAATTTTCAAAATGATCACAGATTTCGCTCAGATTCTTGATTGGAGGCCTATTTAAGGAACTAGAGCCAATTTTAAGTTTTGAATATAAAATTTTCAAAATGATCACAGATTTCGCTTAGATTCTTGATTGGAGGCCTATTTAAGGAACTAGAGCCAATTTTAAGTTTTGAATATAAAATTTTCAAAATGATCACAGATTTCGCTTAGATTCTTGATTGGAGGCCTATTTAAGGAACTAGAGCCAATTTTAAGTTTTGAATATAAAATTTTCAAAATGATCACAGATTTCGCTTAGATTCTTGATTGGAGGCCTATTTAAGGAACTAGAGCCAATTTTAAGTTTTGAATATAAAATTTTCAAAATGATCACAGATTTCGCTTAGATTCTTGATTGGAGGCCTATTTAAGGAACTAGAGCCAATTTTAAGTTTTGAATATAAAATTTTCAAAATGATCACAGATTTCGCTTAGATTCTTGATTGGAGGCCTATTTAAGGAACTAGAGCCAATTTTAAGTTTTGAATATAAAATTTTCAAAATGATCACAGATTTCGCTTAGATTCTTGATTGGAGGCCTATTTAAGGAACTAGAGCCAATTTTAAGTTTTGAATATAAAATTTTCAAAATGATCACAGATTTCGCTTAGATTCTTGATTGGAGGCCTATTTAAGGAACTAGAGCCAATTTTAAGTTTTGAATATAAAATTTTCAAAATGATCACAGATTTCGCTTAGATTCTTGATTGGAGGCCTATTTAAGGAACTAGAGCCAATTTTAAGTTTTGAATATAAAATTTTCAAAATGATCACAGATTTCGCTTAGATTCTTGATTGGAGGCCTATTTAAGGAACTAGAGCCAATTTTAAGTTTTGAATATAAAATTTTCAAAATGATCACAGATTTCGCTCAGATTCTTGATTGGAGGCCTATTTAAGGAACTAGAGCCAATTTTAGTTTTCATATAAAATTTTCAAAATGATCACAGATTTCGCTTAGATTCTTGATTGGAGGCCTATTTAAGGAACTAGAGCCAATTTTAAGTTTTGATATAAAATTTTCAAAATGATCACAGATTTCGCTTAGATTCTTGATTGGAGGCCTATTTAAGGAACTAGAGCCAATTTTAAGTTTTGAATATAAAATTTTCAAAATGATCACAGATTTCGCTTAGATTCTTGATTGGAGGCCTATTTAAGGAACTAGAGCCAATTTTAGATTTTGATATAAAATTTTCAAAATGATCACAGATTTCGCTTAGATTCTTGATTGGAGGCCTATTAAGGAACTAGAGCCAATTTTAAGTTTTGAATATAAAATTTTCAAAATGATCACAGATTTCGCTTAGATTCTTGATTGGAGGCCTATTTAAGGAACTAGAGCCAATTTTAAGTTTTGAATATAAAATTTCAAAATGATCACAGATTTCGCTTAGATTCTTGATTGGAGGCCTATTTAAGGAACTAGAGCCAATTTTAAGTTTTGAATATAAAATTTCAAAATGATCACAGATTTCGCTTAGATTCTTGATTGGAGGCCTATTTATGGAACTAGAGCCACTTTTAGATTTTTCATAATAAAATTTCAAAATGATCACAAGGAATTCGCTAGATTCTTAGATTCGGAGCCTATTTAAGGAACTAGAGCCTAAAATTGATAGAAACTTAACTATGGCTGGAACTAGACCTGAGCTAAAAATGGGCTAGAAGGAAAAAACTGGATTTAAGTTTATGATTAAAATTTTAAGATGAACTGAAACCTTGATTGAGCTGCGTTCGGAAGACTGGAATTAAACTTTAATTAGAATTGAAATCTAAATTTGATCTGATCCTAATTAATGCCAGAACTAGAAAATATTTAAGAGCCTGAACCAAAATTTCTTAAAATTAAAAGCCAGATTTAGGAATTGGACTTTAAG
>PYHX02000208.1:17500-23264 GCA_004302925.2 Cochliomyia hominivorax | reverse complement strand
AGTTATAGACCGATATCTGAAAACAACCTCAAAATTCCAAAAAAAGAACTCTTCTAATTTTTTTAAAAATGTAATTGAACTTAAACAAAATACTAATTTTAGCCAACAATAATACGTGCTCCATCATCCTGCTAAAAATGCTCAAAATCTGATTAACAGGAAAAAGGACAATATCAAATAATGTGGCCAAATTTTATTGAATTTGGACAATTATTCTAGGCGTGAAAATATTTCCAACAGACAGACAAACGGACAAGACGGACATAGCTAAATTGACTCAGTTTTTGATTTGATGCAATAATATATGTACATCTGAGATGATTCCTTCTTGCGTTTACACACGGAATGACAAAGTTAATATACCCCCTCATCACCACTTAATATACCTTTCCACCTACCAAATGAATGTCCATGAAAGCCATAACTGCTTTCATGGACAAAAGTATTTATTTTGTCATGCAACAAAAAATGGTGGAGGTAACTGGAGATTCTGTTCAATCAAACATAGCATTCCTAATTTTTTAAATTTTGTCAGTTGTTTTTAAAAATAAAATCTACTCATGTCCTCGTAAAAAAAACAATGTAATGCACTGGACTGCGCATTAGTTTAAATGGGGCATTAAATTAAATATTATTCATCTAAAGAAGGCATGGAATAAACAAAATTTATTATTGTGGCAACGTGTCACTTCCAAAAATCTCTTATTTGAATATTAAAAGATTTACTCCAAATAACTAAAGTTGTTCGTAACAAAAATTTTCCATAGATTAATATTAAATATTTAAAATTAGTTTAATAAAAATAAAAAAAATATCACAAAAAAGGTGTAATAGTCATCGACATACATATGTAAGTTTTTCAAAATATGTTTTTACAATCATAAAATATATGAAGAATTTTAACTTCATTTATGAATTCCAACTATTTTTATTCATTCTTTCTGTACACATTTCATTGCTATATAATATTTCATTGCTAAATGGATTTGCCTTATAGTAAATAAGTCCTTTGAAATTTAGAAGGATTACGTCTTAAAAATTATAAATTCCATAATTTCAATGTTTTCATAATTTTTGAAACCAATTATTTGGCACTTTTTAAAATGCCAAAATTTTTTCTTGTATTTGTTGTCATAATATGTCTATATAGTCGTAAACAGGTACTGCAACGAAATTTGTACAGAAATAAATGAATAATAAAAGAATTTTAACTTTAATTAATTTTTTCAGAAGTATTGATAAAAAATTGGTGTGAATATAGTTTACAATTATAGTTTACAATCTAGTTTACAATTTATGTAGTATTTCCTTTGTAAGTAATTACAGCCGCACATCACATTGCATTTACTACATTCTGAACACCTTTCTATGATAAAAGATTTCCATGTGTGCTCTATGGTGGTCCTACGCGATCGATGTTATTGGTCGGTTTCGGCATAAGTTTCTTCATCAGAACCATGATTTTACTAACTTCACTTCACTTCATCATTATAAAATTTATTTTAATTTTTGTAAAAATTATTTTTGTATTAATTTACTACTTTAAGCATTAACGAGGAGTCAGTTGCTTAAGTTTCTAAAATAAATTAATGTTATAATGAAAAAATTTGTTCAATGTGACATAACTTATGTCAGGTTGATTTTTAATTTATTTCTTTATTTCTTTATTTCTTTATTTCTTTATTTATTTATTTATTTATTTATTTTTTAATATTTAATTAATTATTTATGAATGTATTTATTTATTTATGTATCATAATATGTTCCTTTTTTACGCTAACTTCAAATTTTACATAATTAATTCTGAGCAGCAGCTATATATATATATATAATATATATATATATATATAATAATATATATAGTATATATATATATATATATATAATATAATATATATATATATATATATATATATATATATAATATAATATATATATATTATATATATATATTAATATTATATATATTATATATAATATATATATATATATATATATATATGTGATGATTTAATTTTTGGAGGAGTTTTAGCTGTTCAGAATTAATTTATGTAAAATTTGAAGTTAGCGTAAAAAAAGGAACATATATATGATACATAAATAAATAAATAAATAAAATAAATAAATAAATAAATAAATAAAACATACATACATAATTAATTAAATAAAAAAATAAATAAATAAATAAATAAATAAATAATTAAATAAATAAATAAAAAAAAAATCAACCTGACATAAGTTATGTCTCATTGACAAATTTTTATCAAATGAGGGAAATTCATTTAAATGTACAATTCATTTCATATTCCAACAACCATTTTTCTAAATTTTATAAATATCTAAAATAAATTATTTAAATGAAAGCTTACTATTTTGATTAATTTATTTTAAAAAATTGCAAACATATAAATCTATACGAGTGATTTTTGCATCAATATATACAAATAAATTTGAATATCTTTGAAAGAGATTCAAAGTGCTTCTCAATACAGCAATTTAAACATTTTTAATTCCTAAATTTCGAATTCTTTTTAAAACCATATAAAATAATAGATCTAATGCAAGAATTGTATTGCGTTAGTTTAGGCCTTCAGGCTGTCATGGAACGGTTCAAAATAGTGGATATGGCTCGCTTGGGTTCTAATAGTTCATTTGTGTTACCTAAAAAGATAAGAATTGAAAGAAAGGTTTGTGTAGAAAGTAGAATTATAAGTTAAAATCTAAGATAATAGACCGAGAGTGGTTCGGTAGCACACACCCAAAGAAGCGTGTTCAAAATCCATTCAACAAGCGGCAAGTGGTAGTCCGCACAGGTAATTGGTATCTCCATTTTAGCACCTATTTTCGCTAGGGCCTCCAGTTGGTTGCATGTCCTTCCATCCATCATTCCTTTTTAATGATGTGCGGCATTCTCTGTTGTCGTATAGACTCGGCGTAAGGGACTGAATTGCGACTTTGTTGTCAGTACAAATCAAGATACCAACCTTATATTTTATAATACCTCATCCACTTTATCGCTGTGTGTATTGCAGTAATCTCAGCATGCAGAATATTACACTCAACCGGAAATTAAAAAGACACACGGATGTTGAATTCCTCAAAGTAGATTCCGCCACTAACTTTGTTTTAATTTTTTCAGAGTCATTCGAATTCCATCTAAGTGGTGAATTAAGGCCCTACACAAGAGTGGGAAATGAGTGCATAAGTCAAAAATTTGCGGAGTATCATTCCCAGAATAATCGAATGAGCGTATGTTCTACAAGGCCAATTCCCCATGGTTTACAGCCTTTTGGTAATTAAAAGAGCGAGTTTCCTGGTCATCAAGTTTACTGGTAACCAGTAGATTAAGATGTTGACCTAAGTGAACCTGTGATCAATAGTCCCATTCTACGAAGGACTGAGTCGTATCTCATGCGGTTTGACGACATCTCTAATGATTTTAGTGAAAAGAATTGGTTTCACCACAGTTTCAAATACCCAACTCACATTCTCGGAAATAAGTCCCCATCTTCGTCTATAGCCTTATTACAGGTATTTGTAATAGACATAGCGATATTGTTTCTAGGTGTTTGCCTGATATTGTCACAGCCACATCGTCGGCATACGCTATGGTCCTAATACCTAAATGGTCCATTTCTATAAGTAGATCGTTTTGAGCCAAGTTCCACAATAGTAGTGATAGTACCCCTCCCAGCGGAGTACCCATTAGGGCCCTACTAATAATTGAGGCGTTACCCATATTCGACCTAATAATCCTCCTTGACTGGAGTTCTGTCACAAATCCAATAATTTCTACGTCTAATCCTAGATTAGATATCGCCTGGTAAATTGACGTTGTATTCACGTTGTTGTGAAAGGCCGGCAATGTCTTTGTTGGTCCACGTTCCTGTATCAGCGCGATATCAACGTCTACTTCTGCGAGGCAGAATAAAACTGCAGCAGAAGCATCTTTGAATGGAATTGAATATTAATCTAAATTTACCTTCATTAATGACAGTAATGTCGGCATCTTCTGAGTCTGAGACTAGAAGAGCGTCTTCATCGTCCTTTTACACTACCAGCTCTTCAAAGAGTCCATTCTGCATGAGCCTGAGACCAAAAGAACGTTTTCATCATCCTTTTTCACTACCAGTTCTACAAAGAGTCCGGCCATGATGTTAGTATCAGACTGGGAAGACTTAGTATCATCAGCTGGAGGAAGAGCCAGAAACTGCATCCATACTTTTAGCTGGCGAATCCAGCGGGATCGAGTTTGTCGTTCGATATGCAATCTCACTACATTACCATGCACCACTATTTATGAGACCATTTGTACTATGTAAATCATATTTCAAGTAAATCATGATAGGTACCTTCCCCTATCCGCCACCTGGCTACTCCAAACGAGAAGTTTTTTATAACAAAAGTTTTGAATTTTGCGAAATTTTTTATTATTGAACATATTAGAAAAGAACCCATTATTTTATATGATTTTGTTATCAGTATTCTTTCGTATTTATTAAATTTTAAAAGCTTATTCAAATGAATACCATGATATTTTATAATTTGTTAAATGGAATTTCAATATTATCAAGAAAAAGAAATAAATATTTACTTTCAGAAACTACAAAGTTTATACATTAACCACAAGCATTACGTATGCAAATTGTCTCGCATTTTGAATTATGGAGATTTACTTTCCAGTAATCATAATAACCTTAACTATATTTAAAATACTGGCAACATTCCTTAAAGCAATTTTTGGAGACTTAATATGGACAAAATAATGAATCATCTGTAAACCATAATTTCGGTTCCGAAACCATACTTGGATAAAATTGAACACAAAGTAATCTATTAGAAAATAAATTTTCAAACATCCATATAATTGTTGAGTCAAAACCTATGCGAATCATTTTTCATAGAATGCCATCATGAAATGCATTCTCAATATCCAAAAACTACAGCAAAAGTACATTCTTTATTTTTCGAACCCAAATTGAAATCAGGAATATCTTGTTCTGAAATTTCGTAGTCCATTTCGTCCCGCAAAACTTTTTCAAAATGCTTTCTAAGTTCGAAATCATTTAAAATAGGTCCTAAATGATTAATGTCATTACAATTTGACTCCTTATTTTTTTATTTCAACTGTTGAAAACAATTACAAGATACGCCAATGCTTATGATGCAAGTTTTTTATATAAAATTTGAAATATTTTCAAACCCGAATGGTTTTTTATTTAATGTTTAAAATAACTTTCCAATTTCCGTATGAGGCACAAGACATGAAATCTTTTGATTAAAAACAAAAAGGTTATCAGAAACACTTAAAATTGTTCTATTTACAACTTCTTCTGAATTGTAAATATTTCTATTAGGAACAGGCGCACAATAAATTTTGGAAAAATATTCCTTTAAAATGCATAATTTTTGTTCTTTATCATCTCTTAGAACATATAATATTATAAATCTTTTTATGCGCTAAAACGCCTGGCTCATTTTATTTAAATTTTTATTAAACATTTTTGTTTGTTTCAGTTCTACGTGTTTCTTTATAATAATAAATTGAATATGTTTTATAACAAAATATAGTGTGAATCATAACGATTTAAAGTTCTTTTATATAAATTCTTTAATTCTCTCTGCCAACCATATTTTATATAATTTCCGAATATTTTCGGAAACAAACCTTTTTTAAATCAATTTTTTCTGAATGCATAGTAGTTATTGAAAATTTATAGATAAATAATCATAATTAATAGATCGATAAATAATCTATTTTGTA
>PYHX02000208.1:0-7500 GCA_004302925.2 Cochliomyia hominivorax | reverse complement strand
TTGTTTTGAAACAAATTTACTAGCCAAATATATCGAAATGGTTATAAGTCCTACATTTGAAGTTTTTTGCCATGAGTGAAGTTCTCTCGGGAAATTAATTTTTTCAAATAATTTTAAATTTTTTTAATTGAAGAAGTTATGGACCTTCCAGAAGAAATTATATATTACATAATAATTCAATAAAATTGACCAGATTGTTTGTTCAAAGCAGTTTCCTATATTAACCTACTATATCGCTCCAATAGCAAACTAATTATAACTGAATCTGAGACAGAATTTAGCCGAATTTCTTCATCATATCAAAACTCATCCAAATCGATTTAATACATGTAATTCAATACAAGTTTATAATAAAAATGTTTGAGGTTGTTTGAACAAGCTTCAATGCAAAGAACTTATCTAAAATAAACATTTGAGCATATTTGAACACATAAAACTCTTAAATATAAAAAATCTATTAAATATGATACAAGTATTTTTCTTACTGTCTTTAGCATATGTTATTTATTTAATGTATAAGAGTCCATATTTTATTATAGGTCCCACGTTAGGCTCAATCATTAAGCTTTAAAAGTACTTTAGTATATAATAATTCCATCCAAAGTCACCATAATTTTTTCAAAGTGTCTTAAATATACTAAATATACTACTAGTTCTCCATTTTACAGAAAAGAATTTAAGCTGATACAACTTTTAAATGTTAGCATTTCAAAGGAATTCTGCTAAAATAACTTTGCACTTTGAGTAAATTTGCGTGGTGAATTTTGAGAACATCAAAGCTCCCATATAAGAAAATAATTTCGGAATGGCAGCAGCAAAAAGTAAAAAGTACTTAATAGAATTCGTAAAAATTCGGCACACCCGAATAAAGGATTTCTACTTTTTACTACAATTTAGACATTTTTTATTTAAACATTAAAATTTGTTCTTAAATTTCAGGGAACGTAAAAATTCGGAGAAAAGAGAAAGTCTTGCCACGAATTTTAGATTTTTCACAAAATTAATGCATCTATTATCATTTGTAAACAAAATAAAAAAATATCTCCTAAATTTTCTTTATCTTTACCCCTGATGGCTAAAACTTTTCATTAAATTTTGTAATGCTTTGGTACAATTTTCTCTTCCTCCCATTATCGACAATGTAAATATGTAATAAATAAAGATAAGTTATCAGCTAATGGAATCCTAGCGTTGGGTTTATCACCCCAGTCCTCGGGTTTTAATTCCGTAGAGAACCACAATTGCTTTTTTAAAGGGAGAAATTGATTTTGACTCTGCAAAGTCGATTTGGAGCAAATAAACTCAAATCTAAATCAATGTCTCAAGCGATACTAACATCTATTCTAACGAATCTTATACAATTTATGCCACACAAAATGTGCTGAGTTCAAAAGACACGGAAGATATTATGCGAATTGCATAAATTTTGAATATGCAATTTTTAGGTTCGTACTGTTTTTATTATTTTATAATTTCCCTTTTTTTAGATAAAAGACATATTAAGAAAATAAATATCACTGATTAGCTGTAAGAAATAATTTTTTTCTGCAACGCATTTGAATGAAAACCTAAAGTGTGATTAATTTTTTTAAACGCTTATAGAAATATAAATTAAAGTACACCACATTCGACGCGCACCTTGAATAACACTTTATTTCTTGTATTAATTGATAAATTATTTAATTATCAAAATATATTATTACCGCTATCCTCTTGGATTACCATTACCAAAAAATTATCAGTTAATAAAAGAACTCATTTAATTTATACAAGTAAAATTTTCATTCCTTATTGAGTCATTTCAATAGAAAAAAATGTCAATCCACGTTTCGAATCCAAATCATAATTTAATAAACCCAGTAAAATTTTAACAGACTGCGCGTATAGTAGTGCGGACTTGAACTGAAAAAATATTTGGGAGGACAAAGATGGTAAGTTTTTATAATAGAATGCTCAGAATGAAACCGTTTTAGGTGCAATAATTAAATTGAAAATATGTTAAATTTATCTAGAGTACGACGTAAAATGACCTCGTCATTTAACACATTGAAAAATGTCTACTAATTTTAACAAAAAAGCTCAAGCAAGACTAAAAGGAAAAATATTTTTGATACCCGTTTTTACTTAAAGTAATTAAAGGATTAAAAAAACTGAAATTTATCTCATTTTAATTTATTCTTGGTACATTCTTGTTAACATAAGTAAAAAATGATTAGCGTTTATAGGAATATGTACCAGTGTATATAAAATCCTCACTGTTATATTTTTATTGAAACATTTCAAAAACTAAAAAAGTATTAACAAATTATTAAAAAAAGAAAATGCTTAACTTTGTATGACCAGTGTTATGTCCGGTTCCAAATATTTGTATTTATTAACCAGCAATTAATGTGCAATGAGTATACTAATTTCTTAAATCTTAAATAAGAAAAACAAACAAAAAAAACTATTATGCTTGTAGAGTGTGTATGTATGTATATATGTATGTATTAACTATACAACAAATGTCTTATTTTTATAAATTAAAATGTGATGTAAAAATAAAAATAAATAAATAAATAAATAAATAAATATATAACTTAACTTTATACACGGTTGTATTTAGTGTATACATTTTACAGTTATGTGTACGGGTGTGTTTATGAAGGTAAATTGTTTTTATTTCGGTGAGAATGAAAATATCAAATTAATTGAGTTTAACAGTGATTAAACACGACAATTATTTACAATGTTTTAAGAATTTGTGCGAAGTACTTCACTACTTGTTTACAAAATATGGATGTAAACAATATAAAAATAAGAAAATAAAAGAAATTTTACTTTTTGTTTTGGGTTTGTAAATTTATAGTTTTTCGTCTTTAGTTTTGATTATTTTTATTAAAAGCTAAAATAAAAAATATATATTTTTAATTGAGGAGCTCTTTGTTAAATTATCATTTTTCCAGTGCTGACGGGCATTATGAAGTCACTCTAATGACTAAAGCAACAGTCCATAGTAATGGATTGGTTATATGGCAACCACCTGCCGTCTATAAATCATCTTGTTCAATTGATGTTGAATATTTTCCCTATGACGTTCAAACATGTATCTTAAAATTAGGCAGTTGGACATATGATGGTTTTAAGGTGCTCATATTTCTATTTCTATTCTTATACTTGCATATACTACTTACTACTACTTCTACAACTATTACTACTACAACAACCATCAACATACATACATAAATATTAATTAATAAAAATTATTTAATTACAAAAAAGTAAAACAATTTAAATATTAAAAGTTAAGATTTCACATTATTATCATACTTATAAAATTATTAAAATAATATACAAATATATAAATATATAAATATTATTAAATATTTAATTTATTTACAAAAACAAAATTTATATAAAAGTAATAATAAATGTTTTATATAAAAATTATAATAAATAAATGTCAAGAATAAATATCTAAATGTTTGTTTTCTCTTTTAATTAATGCAAATCATTAATCCAGGAAAAACCCCACAAGGATATTTACACAAAACAGTGGCATTGAATCTGGAATTCACCTTCATCTATAGGTTTTATACAAACTATATAATACAAAGAAAAGCAATAAATTCTATTTACCATCGGATTGCCAAATATATAATCGTGTATAGAACCTAAAGTAGAAAAGAAGGCTTCCGACATTCCTTTTGATAGGTTTAAATTTTAAATTTGAATTTATTTTTCACTGGATTTGATTTGCATTAATGGCTCCTATACTATACTACAGAATATACAATCTAATATCGGGTACGATTGATTTAGGTACATCCATCTTAATGGCTGAAAATGGCTGAATATATAATTTTTTCATTAAACGGAAAATGTTAAATATATTGAAATATCTCTAATAGGGAATTTATAGGTTCATAAATTTTCTACAAATATTATTATTATGCCACTACCCACCGGCGTAAGTGGTAAATGTCGATTTAATAATTTTATCATTCCTCATGTAACACCCATCATGAATATTTCAAAATCTGTGTCGTTTTAGCTACGTTTTACTTTCTGCTGGCAATATTTTCACTATCTATCTAATAATCACTTTGGCTCTACTTTGCACCAACAAGAGAAAATATTGGTATTTTTCAAATCGTAAGCATTGTCTAGTATTTATATGAGAGAAAGAGATTTTTATCGCATAATTTTTCATTTAAAATTGATAATTCCTGTATATAAGAAAACCTTTTTGTACCCTGCCACCAGCAGGCGGTTGAGATATTATGGTTTTGTGCTAATGTGTGTAACATACCCTTAAGTATATCATACTCAGAATAACTTTCGGAGTCGATTTAACAATGTCTGTAAGACTGGGTGTTCATGTAAACGTTGTGAACAGTGTACAGGTCTCAATATAAAATATATTTTTATGAAATATCTTTTATAAAATGTCACATTTTATGATTTATAGTTTATTATGCTACAATGTTGCAAATGCCATCAATAAAGATAATATTTTCTAAATTTTTGGTAGATTTTTCGGAGAATACTTTATGTTGTTAAAACTTAATTGGAAATTCATGAATATTAAAACCAAAAAATATTCATTAAGTTTGAACACCACTGAAATGGACTGAATACATAAATGTACACTATTTAAAAAAATAAAACTAAGTTTTATATTTTATTTTTAATTTTGTTGTAAAGCATGTTAATATTTAGTTATGATTTTTTAACAATTTCAACCTTGACTTCGTTTTTTTAGGTTCTCTATGGGATTAAAGTCAAGACTCTGTGCTGTCCTATTCAAAATGTCAATCTTCTTCACATCCTCACAAAATCCTTTTTTGAATGACCCTTCATGATTATTATCCTGCATAGATGTCCACTTAACTTGCTTTGTATGGTTCTCAATATAAAAAATTTTAATCATTTAATCTCATTTTTATTAATATTAGACGCTATCTGTCTATAATTGCATTATACACTTTTGGTATAAATTTACATTACTTCACTTTTCCCCATCTTTATGCATTTTCCATATGATCTACCTTGCCTCCATTCTGGTACGTTTGATTGATGGAATATTTTTCACAATTTTTTGTTACTAGCGTTTTTCGTAATTTTCTTTAGAAAAATTTTAAACTAATGAACAATTTAAGGTTGTCCCATTTTTATTACCATAGCTGTATAAATATTTAAATACGTCCATATTCCAAATTTTTAGAAGATAGGTGCACAAATTATTGGTATTGCGATGTTATTTCTTATTTGTACGATTTATTTTTCAAATTGTGCAAGGATTGAGATTGGACGACTAATTTAAAAAGGTAACTTTATTTCTCGCATTAATTTAAGTTTCCTTTAGTTATTTCAAAGAATAAAGGCAGGTCATTAATACAACTTGCATTTTTTGTTCGAAATAGTAAAAAGTAACTTTAATTAAAGTGAGAAATAAAGTTAACTTTAAATTTTTTCGTCATTACAACATCCTTGTAAAATAATATTAATTTTATCGAACATACGTCAATACCTTATATAATACCGAAATTTTTGACAAATAATTTATGCAAAGTGCCAACGACGTTATTTGTTTTCAAAAAAAACTGTAATTGTTTAATTTTTGTTGAAATATATTGTTTGTAAAAATTAATAAAGTTAAAGTTAAAACAATATAATAAAAAGTTCAAAATATTTGTTTTTGGGAAAAAATTAAATTTATATTAATTTTTCATATAGTTGCAATATTTTTTTAATTTTTACATTGAACTTATTATATTTTATTTTATTTTATTTTAATCTTAACACTATAATTTTAATTGAATTAATAACCGGACTATGTAACGAAAACTTCAATTTGGATTCATTAAAAGTAATTTCTTAATATTTTCAGACACCCACATTAATCCTCCACAATTCGCTTTAGTTGAAACATAACAGATTTGAAATTTTCAGGCCAAAATTTCAGATTAAATTTTTGTTTTTCGACATACGAATCTTAATCGACCTTTAATCATGGAACATTGTTGTTTTAACATGGAATAACTCGTTTTTAAGTGCTTTATTTATTATCAGCATAGTGTTTTGATTGCAATACACTACATGTATGTGGTAACAGTCATCTTGTGCCACATATTTATATCCTAATACATCTATAAGCCTACTTACGTACAAATGTTTTATAAAATGTCTTATACTTATTACTATAACATTTTTCTACTACTACAGAAAAACATTTTTAGCAAAACCAGCGTTGAAAATATAATTTGACTTTTATTGTAAAATAATGTTAAATCTTAAATAAATATAGATGGATAAAAATTTGTAATTTAATATTGTTTTAAAATAAATGCAGTTGTTTTCTTGTTTGTTCTTTGATATTTTACTACTCAAAATGTAATTAAACACATTTAATTTTAACTGAATCAAAAAATAACATTAAACATTGTTGTCTACTTGTTCAATATGGCAAAATTATGTTTGAATCCGTTATTTATACAAAAAAGTAAGAATGTAATTGTCGGACAAGCCCGATTATGTAACACCCTATACCACATAATTGGTTTTTAATGACTATATTTACAAGGGTGGTTGTATGAGTTCTATGAGAAATTATGGACCGTTCTTCGTATAAATTAACTCATCGCTTTACATGGAAAGCCAGCCAGACGGACATGCTTAAATCGATATAGAAAGTGATTCTGAGTCTAACGGTATCTTAAAAGGGATGGTATAATACCCTCACCACCTATTAAATTTTGTGGTTGATTTTTTGTAATGAACAGATTTGGCTACTTTTAAACAGCCAAATTTCATTGACCTACAACCATTAATGGAGAAATATAGCGTGTATATACTTTATAGAGTCTTGGATGATTCCTTCTTGGTGTTACACACGGATTGATAAAGGCAATAAATGCATAAAGTTCACCACATCTGGTGGTCGAAGGTGTAAAAGAAAAATTTACTGGTATATTCAAAGTTATTGTATTGTATTGTATAATGTAATGTTTTTTATATTCGTATTTTTGGAGTGTCAGAACATGATTCAAGATTTGTAACTAATTTTACAGAATTAACAAGATATTGTGACAAATTTCATATTATTTGGTTTTTAATGATTTAAAATTTGTTTTTTGTGTAAATGCCCAAATCAAGGGATATTTTCAGATTAGTCTAATTTCTTCATTAAATAAAAAATTAAAAAAAAAAATACAAACATTCGAAATATTTTTTGTTATAAACGTAATATTGATTGATAAATTGATTGTATCTCTGTAGCAGTAGTATCGATATTATATAAAAGGGAATATAAACATTTATTATGTAATTTATTGCTAAAATCAAATTTATTTATTTAGATTGTTTTTAAAGAAGTTTTTCTTTAAAAATAAGTTACTCAGATGCCAAATAAAAATTTTGCGGATATTTTACAAAGGGACTAAACAATAATGACTTAGAGCTCGTTCTGTATTGAAGTTTATTATAAAACAATATTAACACGAGTGTTTCTTTGAACAC
>PYHX02000207.1:0-31956 GCA_004302925.2 Cochliomyia hominivorax | reverse complement strand
AAAAAATAAATAATTAAATTATTTTTATAAATTAAAAATTAAATAAAATGTGGCAATAAGAACGAATGTCTTTATTTGATTTTAATGTAAATTCTTTGCTTTTATAAAATTACAACTTGTACGATTTTTTCAATACTCTTTATTAACACCTTTTTAGACATTAATGTTATTTCGAAATCATTCAATAAAATCACAAAATATATTCTTATTAAAGGAGGATGGGATGGATCAATTTAAAATTTTTAATTTTTCACTAAAAATTAAATTTTTTACTAAAAATTCAATTTTTTGTTAAAAATTCAATTTTCATTAAAAATTCAATTTTTTCATTAAAATTAAATTTTTCATTAAAAATTCAATTTTTTTATTAAAAATTTAATTTTTCATTAAAAATCAATTTTTCAATTAAAAAATTTAATTTTTCATAAAAATCAATTTTTCATTTAAAAATCTATTTTTCAATTAAAAATTCAACTTTTCAATAAAAATTCAATTTTTCAATTATAAAAATTCAATTTTTTATTAAAAATTCAGTTTTTTCATTAAAAATTCAATTTTTCATTAAAAAATTCAATTTTTCATTAAAAATTCAATTTTTCATTAAAAAATTCAATTTTTCATTATAAATTCAATTTTTCATTAAACATTCAATTTTTCATTAAAAATTCAATTTTTCACTAAAATTCAATTTTTCATTAAAAATTCAATTTTTCATTAGAAATTCAATTTTTCACTAAAAATTCAATTTTTCACTAAAAATTCAATTTTTCACTAAAAATTCAATTTTTCACTAAAAATTCAATTTTTCACTAAAAATTCAACTTTTCACTAAAAATTCAATTTTTCACTAAAAATTCAATTTTTCACTAAAAATTCAATTTTTCACTAAAAATTAAATTTTTCATTAAAAACACTAACAATTCAATTTTTCATTAAAAATTCAATTTTTCACTAAAAACATTAAAAATGCGGGTGTGAATATGATTAATTTCATCAACATGGTTCACATGAACAGTCAACCGAACAGATAGACAGATGGACATCGTTAAATCGACTCAGAAAGTGATTCTGAGTAAAGATTTTCTTAAAAAAAGATTTCTATTTTTTGTATGTTAGAAACATCAGCACAAACGCATAATACTCCAACCACCTACGATGGTGTAGTGTATAAAAACGTTATTGGTGACATTTTGTGATCCTGTTAAATATTCTTATTAAATTCATACCAAAAAATGGGTTAAACATTTTAAATATATGTTTTATTTTCACACCACAAAATAATGTTTTCACTTGATTTAATTTAGTTTCATTTTTGTTTTTGCTTTTCCATATTTTTTTTTTTTTTTTTTCAAGTTTTTTTGGTTGGTTGGTTGCATGTTGTGTCATTGTATGATGTGACATTGTCAGACCAACATGAAATATCATCAACTAACAAACATTTATCTAAATTAGAAAACATATACAAAACTTCACATATGACTTGTATACACACATACACATACTTTTACATGATAACTAACATACATATAAATATTTAACAAACACTAGTAAAACTATACATTTAGTTTAAAGTTGTTGGTGTTCTGTATACTGTCGGAATAAAAACAATTTTTCAAAAACTAAAACAACAAAAAGTTGGTGTCAGCTTGCTTAATGGTTGACTGGTTGCAACAACAATAATAATAACAGCAGCAGCAGTTGTAGCAGCAACAACAACAACAGCAAAAATATTCTAACACTTTATTATTTTATTTTATTTTTTTTAGTTTGTTATATTATGTTTGTAGCAACAATATTTGTTATTTTATAAAAATAAAATAAGAAAAAAAAACATTATAATGCAAACATCATTTGCAACAACAAGAATTGCAACACCAACATTTGTATAAACATTTATATTCACTCATTTACCACATCATATTATTATCATCATCATCTGATGATGATGATGATGATGACGATGACGTTAGAGCTGCTGGCGTATGAACAATATTCAATGGTCTGTTCATAATTATTTTAAAGCCAAAAACAACAAAAAACAAGAAAATTGTTTAAAAAAAAGAAAACTTTTCTAACAAACAAAAAAATATATGTTATTCATTTATAACAAACTTGTTACTTTTTTGCTACAGAAAAAAGAACAAGAGAAAAAATAATCATTAACACACACACATACACACAAACACACCTACATTTACTAAACATGAATCTATAGTTTGTGTTAATATAAAAAAAAGAGTATTAATAATGACACAGACATACAAATGTTGTTCATTAATATTTGTTAAACGAGATGTTGTTTTCCAGACCAGATGATGTTTAATCAAATTGTATTTGAAACTTAACAAAAAAAGTTTTCCAAAAAGTTATAAATTAAATTGTTTAATTATTGATAAGAAAAAAACTAAATAAACTTTAAAATTCAAATTAAAGTCCTTTTGAGGACTAAAATATATTATATAATATAAAAATAGTTTTGACATTTGAAGTCTATTTCATGTCACAAATTAACTAAAACAATTAAGAGTTAAGATCGACTTAATGATACGGTATCGAATTTTGATGATCCTCAATTTCAATGGGCTTCTCCTTGACCCAAAAGTTTACACGGATTGATTTTCTGGTATTTCTTGGAATTTTTTTCCATTCTGTGTCTCTGTTTCATACGCAAATTTTAAAAAGGAATTTGAAGTTAAATTCATCGTGCTACAAATGTCTATTGAAAATTCTATATTTTCCGAGGTTTCTTTAGTAAAAAAAGATAATTTTCAGATTTCGATTCTCTGATCTGGACGTTGAAACCAAATTTAAGTAATTTTCTGAACCTCGGCTCGTTCCACTATCAAACTTACCCCATTAATGTTCCCTCTAAATGTCCATTGAATTCACTTAAGATTTTTTTTAGTAAGAAAAACATAATTTTCAAAATTCGATTCCCTCCATCTCGGGCTGAACCTGGACGTATAAACTGTATTTTTTGAACCAACTAATCTTAAGCTAATTCCATATATCGTAATACGTCTGACTAGTCCTTCGGGACTTACTGAATAATTTCTAATACTTATACGAGGCGTATAATTGATTTCAGTTAACCATATCATATTAAGTATACGTTATGAATGACATACATAAGCTATAAAAACATCCGATAGAACCAGAGAAAGGGGTACCCCACCATACAAAGCAAAAATTGCTTATGAAATATCCAAAGAACTATACCTGCGAGAGTTCTTTTATTTGGTATCAATCATTTTCTTAAGGATGTGTTTTACGAAATGTAGGACGGTTAGGATTGGTGGGAAGGATACCCCCCATATAAAGCAAATATTTATTATTGAATATCCAAAGATAACATAACAGCGAAATTTCTCAAATTTGGACCTGATCACTTTCTCAAGGATTTGTTTTACTTTACGAAATGAAGGACAAATAAGTCTAGAGGGTGGAGTACCCTTATTACAAAGCAAATATTGATCATGAAATATCTAAAGAATAAGCAAGAATTTGATCCCAATTACTTTCCCAAATTTGGTCCCAATCACTTTTAAGTTTTATTGAACAAAATATAAAAAGCAAATATTGCTAATCGAATATCAAAAGACCTACAATAGCAAAAATTTCAAGTTTAGTGTCAATTACTCCCTCAAGGATCTTTTAGAGGATAGAATGAAGGATGGATAGAATAATGGACAGAATAAGCCCACATAGCAAAGCAAATGTTGATCATCAGATATCTAATGATCTATTGAAGTGAGAGTAATAAGATTTATCTTAATTACTTCCCTTGGAACTGATTTAATGGAGAAAAATATTCCAATCACTTCCTTAAGGAATTGCTGTGGTGAGAAAAATAAAGGACAGATAGGACTATGTACTTTTGCAGGTAGTATTCATAAATTTACCCCAAAGAATTTTACTGCAATACTGTTTTACGTGAAAAATGGATGGTAGATGCGAACCTATATACACCAGTTTTAGATTATCGAATATCCAAAGAACTATTTCAACTATAATCTTTAAATTTTGTCACTTTTCTATAAAATGAAATTTTAGAACGGACAGAGTCAGGGAGATTTGGCATAATTCCCTTTGCATGAAATATGGGATTTGTATTATTTCTCTTAAGATCTGGGAATGTGAAGGATTTTTGAGCAGCAAAGCGCACCGGGTTTAGAATTATAAATATATTTATAATAAATGTCTATTATTCTATTAAAATAATTTTGTACATAACGAAAAGAATTTATAATTCTAAAACTTCATTCTAAAATCTTTAATTTCAATCAAAATTTATGCAAAACGCACTTTCTAATTAAATATTGGAACATTTAATATTCAATCTTAAATCCCAATAAATATCAGTTTTTATATTCACTTTCAGTTTTTCTCTTATTTCTTGAAGCCCCCGAAAAAAACACATATTTTAATTAACTCTCTTTTTTCCAACATTTGTTTGTCATTAAAACACTAGAGCAGCCATATTTTATTCTTCTATGTTACCGGAAACCTAACATCATTAACCTCTACTCCTTTCAACATCTTCTTTATATTTAACTAAAACACTTCTTTTTTTCGTTTCATTATTTCGCCTTAAATTCCAGAAGAATCTCACATACGATAAAGAGGAGAAATACAGACAAAAGAATTCTAAGAACTTAATTCATTTATTTGTTTTGATGTTAATGTTTTGTTGTTGTTCTTTTTATTATTTCTACTTTTTTATGTTGTTGTTTTGGTATTTGTTAAACTAAATGTGTGTTTTGGTCATTAATGGTCAGTTGTATACATAACTAAATGGTCAAAATAGAAAAAAAAAAAACAGTTAACAAATATTCATATGAACAATCCACAAAAACGAACAAGAAAATTCTTAATAAACACACTTGTTAGACGTTTGCACAATGGGATGAAATGTTAAAATCAATTCTACTTTCAGTTCTAGTTCAACTTTAGTTCAGTACCAGTTCTAGTTAAAAAAAATCAATTTCTTACAAAAATTTAATTTTTCACTACAAATTCAATTTTTTACAAAAAACTTACATTCTTCATTAAAAATTCAATTTATAACAAAAAAGTTAATTTTTTCACTAAAAATTCAATTAAAAAAAATACATTTTTCACTAAAAATTCAATTTTTCACAAAAAATTCAATTTTTCACAAAAAAATTCAATTTTTCACAAAAAAATTCAATTTTTCACAAAAAATTCAATTTTTCACAAAAAAAATTCAATTTTTCACAAAAAAATTCAATTTTTCACAAAAAAATTCAATTTTTCACAAAAAATTCAATTTTTCACAAAAAAATTCAATTTTTCACAAAAAAATTCAATTTTTCACAAAAAAATTCAATTTTTCACAAAAAAATTCAATTTTTCACAAAAAAATTCAATTTTTCACAAAAAAATTCAATTTTTCACAAAAAAATTCAATTTTTCACAAAAAATTCAATTTTTCACAAAAAAATTCAATTTTTCACAAAAAATTCAATTTTTCACAAAAAATTCAATTTTTCACAAAAAATTCAATTTTTCACAAAAAAATTCAATTTTTCACAAAAAATTCAATTTTTCACACAAAATTCAATTTTTCACAAAAAATTCAATTTTCACACAAAATTCAATTTTTCACAAAAAATTCAATTTTTCACAAAAAATTCAATTTTTCACAAAAATTCAATTTTCACAAAAAATTCAATTTTTCACAAAAAATTCAATTTTCACAAAAAATTCAATTTTTCACAAAAAATTCAATTTTCACAAAAATTCAATTTTTCACAAAAAATTCAATTTTTCACAAAAAATTCAATTTTTCACAAAAAATTCAATTTTTCACAAAAAATTCAATTTTTCACAAAAAATTCAATTTTTCACAAAAAATTCAATTTTTCACAAAAAATTCAATTTTTCACTAAATATTCAATTTTTCGCTAAAAATTCAATTTTTCGCTAAAAATTCAATTTTTCACTAAAAATTCAATTTTTCACAAAATATTCATTTTTCACTAAAAATTCAAATTTTCACTAAATATTTAATTTTTCACTAAAATATTCAATTTTTCACTAATAATTCAATTTTTCGCAAAAAATTCAATTTTTCACAAAAAATTCTATTTTTCACTAAAAATTCAATTTTTCACAAAAAAATTCAAATTTTCACTAAAAATTCAATTTTTCACTCAAAATTCATTTTTTCACTAAAAAAATTTTTTCATTAAAAATACAGTTTTTCACTAAAAATTCAATTTTTCACTAAAAATTCAATTTTTCAAATAAAAATTCAACTTTTCACTAAAAATTCAATTTTTCACTCAAAATTCAATTTTTCACAAAAAAAAATTTTTCATTAAAAATTAAATTTTTCACTAAGAATTCAACTTGCGTTCATCCATAATCTATTTGTATTTGGACCCATAGTGCTACAACTTAAACATGTGTTGATATAACAATAACAACAAACGAATTTAAAAAGCAGAAGCAAACATTAATTTATAAACAGTGGAACTAAGAATAATTCATACGGATTTAGAAAAATTCTTCTGTAAAAATTTAAACTATTTTTTTTTTTGCATTTTTAAGAACATTTTTTTAAACGAATGAATTAACTTAAAACCGATTGTCATTGATTAAAATTCTGTTGCCATCCTCATGATTCCCTCTATTTATGGAGTTAATTATTAAATTGTTGCTATTTAAATGCCTGAATAACAACATCAACAAAGCAACGAAACATGAAAAATAACAACAATAAGAAAGAAATATTATTATTAACAATAATTCATTAACAAACGAATAATTTTGTTATCATTCATAAATAAAAATTATCAAAAAAATGTATAAAACTTTGTTGGGGGGAGTTGTGAAATAATTCAACCAATAGTTTATTTAGAAAAATTCGGGGATTAGTGGGGTAAATTTTAACAATTTAATTTTAATGCGATACGCACCTTTTCTATTGTAGTTCAAGTTTATTAATATTTTTTCTTCATCTGTATATTACATGATTAACATATTTGTATAACAATTATAAACAATGAGAAACTACAAAATTACATTTGCTTTTGTAGTTTCTCTACTACAACTTATTTAAAATGAATTATAATTAAGAGTAATTAAGAGTAATACTTCACTTTGCTCTTAAACATCCCGCCCCCCTTGCTATATTGCAACAAAGGAGCACGGGTGTATAGAAATAAATAAATATAAAAAATCAACAATTCATACATTTTAAATGCAATATAAAAATAGTTTGATATAAAATTCATTAAAAGGTTATATTAATAAAAGCAGCTTCTAGACGCCAAATTTGCCAACTAGGATCCAACCTAGTACTGTATCCTGTGCCATGGGAGAACCAATCGTTTGGGGTTGAATTCCGGATTTTATGAGGCGGGGGTAAATATCCGCTCCCAAAATAATATTTATCTCCATTGGTTTATAAAAATTTGGATCCGCAAGGTGTAGATTTGCATATAATTCAGCTACCCTTTCGTCAATTAGTTCTTTAGGTTGCTTACTTGGTAGGTCATTAACAATTTTTACTCTCAACGAAAGGATTAGAGCATCATCAAAGCGTGGTCGTATTTTTATTTGACACCATCGATCAAATTCTACCTTCTCCTCCTTCAGTTTATATCTTTCAACTAGGAATTCTGCTATGCAACTCACTTCTGAGCAAGGATTAAGAAGTCCTCTAACGTTGTACCATTTAGAATCTAACTCAACTTTAGCAATGACGGTGGGCAGAAGAGTTATGGTGCGTGAATTGAGAGAGGAAGAGCTTGAAGCAGGTCGGGGTGTACGAAGACGTTCATGGCGATGGAGAAGAGAATGATGTCGACTTCCACATTGACGACAACGATCAGTATTCCGGCATCGATTGACTTGATGTGAGTGTGCCAAACAATTCTCACAATATCGATATCTTTTAACTACTTTCAGTTTTTCCGATACGTTTAAAACGTTTAAACTTTATACATTTCCGGAGGGGATGGTTACGGTGGCACAGACGACAATTATTTTTATTTTGACGCTGAGAAGTACGACGATGACTCCTTTCTTCTAAAGGAGAGATGCTGCGTTTTCGTTGACGTGGCATGTTGGAAGCTGTAAATATAAATAAAATTAATATTATTGCTGTTCAGGGTTAAAAAGCAAAATAAGTTTGACAATTGGTCTAGTGACGACGCCATTGGCCGTTCGAACTTCGGCGACTCGGACTCTATTGTCATTCCCGTGAATAACCTTTTCAATGCGGCCAAGCCGCCATTGGTTTGGAGCTAAATTGTCTTGTCTTATGATGACAAGATCGCCGATTGTGTAATCACGCTGAGGATATTTCCATTTGAAACGTCTGTGGAGCTCTTTCAAGTATTCCTCTTTCCATCTAAGAGCAAAATGATGATATAAAATCTTTAACTTTTGCCATCTATTGACATGACTCAATGAGCAATCTGAAAGGTCGGGCTCTGGAGGCGACAAGAGTGCACTCCCAATAAGAAAATGACCGGGGGTTAGAGCACAGAGATCTGATGGATTATTACTCATTGGGCTTAAGGGCCTAGAATTTAAGCAAGCTTCAATTCGGGTCAAAACAGTAGAAAATTCTTCGAAAGTAAAACTCTGACAATGAGATATTCTTTTTAGGTGCATTTTGAAGCTTTTGACTCCGGCTTCCCAGAGGCCTCCCATATGTGGGGCTCCTGGTGGTATAAAATGCCATTCTAGCGGAACGAAAGTATGTTTTTGAAGGAGTTTTCGCCGAACAAGTGAAACGAAATTAGATTTGTCGCCATCCAATATATTGGAAGCACCTACAAATGCAAGACCATTGTCTGAGTAAAGTGCAGTAGGGGATCCTCTTCGTGAAAAGAACCGTGCAAAGGCTGCTAAAAATGCTTGCGTAGATATCTCACTTGTGGCTTCGAGATGAATAGCTTTCGTTGCAAAACATACAAATACCAACACGTATCCTTTTGTAACTTTGCATCCGCGCCCTGCGTATGATTTAATATCAAATGGGCCAGCGAAGTCTACTCCAGTGTTGGTGAATGGGCGACTAAGAGTTGTTCTTTCGGGAGGTAAGGCGGCCATAATCTGTCGACTCTTTTGGTGTTTTTCAATAACACACGTACGACATTGAGAGATGATGGATTTTATAAGAACCTTCAGCCTGGGAACGTAATAGTAATGTCTCATAAGTCGACACAAAAGCGCATGTTGGCCGTGAAGGGAGTATTTGTGTAGATACAATAAAAATAATCGAGTATAGGTTCCATGATACGGCAAGATAATTGGAAAACGTTCATCGTAATTTAATGCTGGAGAATTCGATAATCGACCATTAACACGCATAATACCTGCAGAGTCAATAAATGGATTAAGAGTCAATATATGACTTTTCCGTGGTATTCTCTGACCCTGGGATAATAATTTATGTTCTTCTGGGAAATATGAACGTTGACATGCGATTACCATTCTAGATCTTGCGTGAATCAATTCATCACGTGTCAGAACGTCGGTTGTCACTAAATAGTGCCGCAATTTCCGATTACATCTATAATAGAAACGAAAAATTCGGCAAACTACTCGCATGGCTTTTGGGAAATCCGAAAAGTTTTTCAAGATATCTATATTGGTTATATTAATAAGATGAGTTTGTATGGGTCTGACTTCTTCTTCTGTAGAAAAGCTTTTGTTGACTTGGGGCCATTCTGTTCTGGGCAATCTAAGCCACTCCGGACCATGCCACCACAAGTCACTATTCAAAAGCTGAGAGAGTGTGAGTCCACGAGATGCCAAATCGGCGGGGTTACTTTTTGAATCTACGTGTGACCAACATTGGTTGCCAACTTTCTCGATAATGGAAGAAACACGATTCTCAACAAATGTTTTCCATTTGTTAGGAGATTTCTGTAGCCATGCCAAGACTATCGTTGAATCGGTCCACAAAAATAGTTTATGATTTCGTAGGTTAAGTTGAGACATGATGGACTCGACCATTGTAGCCATTAATTCTGCACCGCAAAGTTCTTTTCTCGGTAATGAAATGAATTTTACCGGAGCTACCTTTGACTTGGCAACCAACAAATGAGAAGATACGGAACCTAAATTTTCGGCGCGTATATATAAGGTTGCAGCGTATGCCTTTTCAGAAGCATCACAGAATCCATGCAGTTCGATAGAATACGACGGATCAAAATCGACAAATCGGGGTATTTTTATATTTTCAATATTAGAATAATCATCTAAAAATGCATGCCAATGAGAAAGGGTTGATGGTTTAAGGTCTTCGTCCCATTTTGTTCCATCCATCCAAATCTGTTGCATGATCATTTTGGCAACAATTATTTTGGGTGCAAGCCAACCAGCAGGGTCAAACAATTTGGCTATTTCAGAGAGCACTGACCTTTTAGTAATCAAACTCCGATCTGGATGAGTCTTCAAGCGGAAATAAAAGTGGTCACTACCTGCATTCCACCGCAAACCTAAGGTTTTTGTGGTACATGAGTCTGATAGTTTCAGGAACTCTGTGTCCAGTAAATGATCTGGAGAAAGATCTTTAAGCAGATATTGGTTGTTTGCAGTCCACTTGCGAAGAGAGAAGCCAGCCGACTGGAGTATTTCGATGATTTCACTCTTAGCTTTAAGAGCCGAGGACAATGTATGTGCACCAGCCAATACGTCGTCAACGTACATATAGTCACGAAGAATATTCGATGCTATAGGATGCGATTTTTCATGTAAAGTTGCTAATTCAAGTAGGGTTCGTATTGCCAGGTAGGGTGCGCAATTGATACCAAATGTTACAGTTTTCAACTCAAAATCCTGTATAGGTTCATGTGGAGAATTTCGAAAAATTATTCTCTGATATGGGGTATGAGCAGGATTGACGAGTATCTGACGATACATTTTCTCGATATCGGAATTGAAAACATATCGAAAAAGTCTCCATCGTAAAATGAGTATAGTTAAATCCGCCTGTAAAATAGGACCGGGATAAAGCAAGTCATTGAGACTATTTCCGTTTGATGTAGGGCTTGATGCGTTAAATACTACACGCAATTTGGTAGTAGTACTATCGGGTTTCAGAACTGCATGGTGGGGAAGGTAATATGCGCAGTTAGAATTTGATGAGTTCACTATGGACATGTGATCGAGAGACGAATATTCAGAAATAACGCGATCATATTCAGATTTCATTTGCGGATTCTTCATCAATCGAGCTTCATTTCGTAAAAACTGGTTTAGAGCTATATTTCGGGATGGACCAATGTTTATTTCATCAGGGTACTCACGTCTAAAAGGTAAGGAGACAACAAAACGCCCTTCACTCGTACGATACGTTGTAGATTTATAAATTTTCTCACAATGGAGATCTTCTTCCGAGGATCGGGGTTTCCTTGGAACTTCCTCTAGCTCCCAAAACTTTTTCATCTGATTGGTCAGCGCAATCTCATTGAAGAATGATGAAATAGACCGCATTTTCTCATTAATGACTATCTTACCAGTAATTATCCAACCGAAAACAGTGTTTTGCGCGACTAATGATTTGTTATGGTCCCACCGTATGCCGTTCCTGAGAATTTTCGGGTAAATATCTCCACCTAAAAGCATTTCTATTTCGGTGTTCTTACTAAGATATGTATCTGCCATGTTCAGATCAGAAAAATCACTGTCTTTAAATACCGATAGTGGGAAATAAGGAAGTTTACCAGTTAGTTTTCTAACAACAAGAGCGTCAGTGTGTATTTCGAAATTACTGTCTATAGGAGAGCCAATGTGAATAAAACATAACTGAGTAGAAGTGGCAGTTAAAGTATCATTTAAGCCATGAATTTCTGTGTGAGATGATCTTGCTTTTAGTAGAAGTTTGTTTTGAAGCTTCTTTGAGATAAAAGTAGCTTCGGAAGCAGAATCAATTAAGGCCCGAACAGTATATTTCAAATCATTGGAATATATGTCTACTAGAGCCGTTCCTAATAAAACGGAAGAATTTGAAGTGGACTGTAGCTGAGTAGAAAAAGATTGACGCATTTGGGCAATAGCTTCTGCAGAAGTTGAAGGATTTGTATGTATAGGATTTTGATGGGGGGTTTGAATACGGGGGGTTGTAGTTGCACTTGAAGCTATTGGCCTTGCGACTAATTGAGGGTTAGATTGATTTGAATTTAAAATATGCTCTGTACGATGCAGTAATGAATGATGTTTCTGCTTACATAACTGGCAGACGTATTGGCTTCTACATTTTTTGAATTCATGAGATGTACCAAGGCAATTTGTACATCGTTTTTGTTTTTTAACGACTGAAAACCGTTCTTCAACTGACAGGCCAAGAAATATGGGACAAAGTCTAAGGGGGTGTGTTCCAGAGCAAAGAGAACAGGTTCCAAGTCTTTCATTTGGAAGGCTAGTGCGATAACTCTTAAGTTTCTTTTGCTCTAGTAAATTTGATTTCTTAGATTGGGTTAATTTGTTATTAAAACTATTGGGATTACTAAATGTGGTACGAATATCCGCTACTGACTCAAGTGTTTGAAATCTAGATGTCAAGAAAGCATCCATTTGCTTCCATGTAGGTAACTCAGTGCTATTAGGAAGAGATTGTTCCCATAAGTTGAGAGTGATTTCAGGCAAACATGTTGAGCAGATATAAATGAATATAATGTCCCAATTATCTGTTTGAATTTTTAAGAGAGAGAGGTTTGTAACACAATCATTTATTGTACGTTGGATACGTCTAATGTTGCTACCAGTTTCTTTAGATTCGGGGGAGATATTAAAAAGATTTTTCAACTGCGCGTTCACGAGTATTCTCTTATTCTCGTATCGGTTTACTAGATTTTGCCATGCCATTTCGAAACCATCGTTTGTTATTGGACATGTTCGTAAAAGTTCCCGAGCTTCTCCTTGTGTCTTCTTAATTAAATGGCACATTTTTTCGACAGGCGATAAACGTTTACTGTTTCGGTACAGAGCCGTGAACATATCACGAAACGTTGGCCACGATTGATAATCACCATTAAATATTTCAGTGTCACATGGTGGCAGCGAAATATGGGAAGTAGTATCAGCTGATAGATTAGGAAGAGGGTCATTTGCTGAATTGGCAGGAGCTTGCCTGCAAAGTCCGTCTAAAATTTCATTTGATTTGGACAAAACCTTAACATGAGCCTCGAATGTTGAATAAAATCGGGATTTAAGCGTTTGTACATCCACATCTTCTTCAAGCTCATTGAACTTATTCAAAATTTCATCATAAGTTGCACGGAAATCAGACCAAAGGCGAACAATTTCATCCTTTTGTACCTCCAATGTATGAAGGGAATGGCTCTCAACTGGGAGTGTGTCAAAATATGACTGGAATTCAACCACACGATCAGAAGCGTGTATGAATTTATCAAGGATAGACATTATAAAAATAAAAAAACAACTTGTCGATGATAAAAATAAATGAAAAAATAATAATTTTAATTTTTTAAAATTGGCTACAACCGGTTTATACTTGAATAGGGTGACTTAAAAACGATGAAACCGAACAAACAATGAGAAGATATTTGCTATGTCGATGAAGCAGGTTTTTTTTTTTTTTTATAAAAGCCTTTTTGCAGGTTTGTTGTAAATAGTGGGATGAAGAAATATGTAGTTGCGAAAAATGATTTATATACGAAATAAATGTGCAGTTAAAATTGTTAATAATTTTCATGTAAGTTATTGCCAACAAAAAATAACAGATTCCAGTTACATTAAGTTCAATGTGAAATTTATTATTATTTAAAAAAATAATAGTTTTAATTTTCGATGAAGAAAAACGAATAACGTTTAATATATATTATTGTAGTTTAAAATAATTTTTCTTAACTTTTATTTATTATAATTTATTGTTTTATTATTTTTTGTTTAGCAATTTTACTTTACTCAAAGTTGTTCCAAAAATATTCTTTGGGAAATACTATTTTCAAACTAAAAATGTTTGCTGGTATAATAAGAAGATAAAAGTTGATCACTTTTAAGATATTAATAAGTAAACAAAACCTTTTTGCTATGGTTAATCAACGCTTTTGTTATTATTACTTTTCTTTCTTCTCTTCTTCTTTCGTTTACAACTTAAATTTATGTTTGGTTTGATTTACGTCATCAGTTTGTCAATAACAATTCTTATAACGAACAAAAAGTTGTTTGTTTCCTTCAAACCAAAGTTCCAAAATTACTAGTGATATTGATGTGGTAGAGGTTTGATGTGTTATTTTGTTCTATTATTAACACTGTTATCATTTAACATATAAATAGAAGAAAGACTTCAAACATGTAAAATACCATTAAGCAAACGATTTAACAGCGATAAAAGATTATTTAAAGTAAAACAAAATAGAATATGTAAAATTTGATTCTGTGGATTTCGTTTTGATTAGGCTTGGGAAATTTTTTTTTTTTTTAAGAAATTATAACGGTGAGAACTGGTTTTTGTTTTTGCACTTAATGTCACTGCACTTTGCTTTTTCTTTTAATTGTTTTAGCACTTTTAAAAATAATAAAAAATTATAAATTCAACACTTACGTATGTAAGAAATATTTAATGATGACGTTAAGGGATGATAATTAAATCTTGACAGAAAAGATTGTTCACTTAGATATCCGGGGGTACGGGTTTCAGGAATCGAAAAAATCTTGTGATAGTCCACGAAAGTTTTTATTTCCTGAAAATTGAAAAACTATGTGTTAAATTATTCACAACATTCGAAAATCCGGATCGACTGGACCAAAAATGTTGGGGGGAGTTGTGAAATAATTCAACCAATAGTTTATTTAGAAAAATTCGGGGATTAGTGGGGTAAATTTTAACAATTTAATTTTAATGCGATACGCACCTTTTCTATTGTAGTTCAAGTTTATTAATATTTTTTCTTCATCTGTATATTACATGATTAACATATTTGTATAACAATTATAAACAATGAGAAACTACAAAATTACATTTGCTTTTGTAGTTTCTCTACTACAACTTATTTAAAATGAATTATAATTAAGAGTAATTAAGAGTAATACTTCACTTTGCTCTTAAACAAACTTTAATGTGCAACAACTGTTTAAATACACACACATACATACACACCTATACAATACGTGCGTTGGTATGTTTAAGTATAATGATAAATAATTGTTTAAAATGAGTTTTGTTTTTGTGTTTAAATAACTATAGATAAATGTAAATGTATGTATGTGATGTGTATGAGTGTATATATATGTGTGTGAGTGTGTGTGGTATGACATTTACACAAATCCATATTGATGCCATGATTGCCATTTTAATACAGATCAATGCAAAATAAACCACAAAATAATACGAATATTTTCATAATATTTGTGAAAGTAAATAAAATATTTATGTTACAAATGAAAAAAAGATGCTAAATAATGATACATTAACCCATAACAGATGCAGATAAATAAAGCTGAAAATATAAATTTAATTTTTTTTAACAATCGCTATTGAGTTCATTTTGAATTACTACTGCCAGGCATCATGTTTTTTTTTTTTTTTAATTTCGAAATTTCGATAAAATAAGATTTTCACGAAAAATCTAATAAAAAGTTATTAATACAATTTACAAAAAAATTTTTTACGGTAGTAATTACTAGTGACGAAATCGTGAACCTTTTTCGGAAACCCTTCCATTAATGTTTTTATAGCGTTTTCTGCCACTTTCCTCGAACAGGTAGTCATTCTCCGTTTATAGAGCAAAAGAGCTCAATGCAACTCCTCTGATGTCAGCTCCGAGCAGTTTGATGTAACACTTAAAAAATGCTTTACCATTTACCATAGTGACACGATGCCAAATCAGGTTAAAAATAAAAAATTTTCAGTATTTACAGAGCCATTTGTAACCGGCAGCTGCATATTATTTGCATTTCCAAGAACATTTTGGGAAATCTTTACAGCTTTTTGGTCTTAAACTTTTTTCAATATTCCCTCAACAATATAAAATTTTTAAAGAGGAGGAAATTCAGCCAGCACATATGTTTCGTTATTCATGATGCAGCAAGAATATTTTTTCGAAAACTTGACCTCTAAATTTTAAGCTGTTTTTCTGTCAGGAACTTTTTAAACCTGCATAAGCTTAAATTTTCGGATCAAATGGCCTGAGCAATGGGTTAACTGGGCTGTTTTGGGTGTTTTTTTATTTTTTGGTTTTAGAACAAAGGGGCCCATCCACACTTTTACACATTTGCTTTTGTGTGAGTGTGGTTGCAAAAAGTGACAATGAACGAATACTTGCTCTGCTCAAATTGATGAGAGAGCAGTGTTGGATTATAGTGTAGTCTAACCTCTCAAGTTGGAAAATCTATATTATCGGCATCTCTGCTTTAAAGCATCATGTGGACCAACCTTTTTTAGGATCAAGTTGGGTTTTGTTGAAAATATTAAATAATTTTTGTATGAACTATTTTAATCAGATAATCAATATATTAATTTGTCTGCTATTGAAGATAATAAATCGTGAGATTATTTCCTGATAGACTTTTCTAGGAGTTAGTGGCAAACTTAATATTCCCCTTATTTATAAGCAACGATTAAAATTGATTTTTATTTCCGCTTGTTTTGGGTTAAATTTTTAGTGGTTAAAAATGTTTGGAATTAAATAAATAAATCAACAATTTAATAAGCAAATAAATAAATACAATATCATCCATTATCAAATTATTAATACATTACTTCATATTATTCTTATTTTCTGTTCTGTTTTGCTGCGTGTCATATTCATACGGACAGATACCGTGAAACATGAAAGAGGCGGTATTCACATAGAGTTCCAAAAGAATTCCAAAACTAGAAATTGTAGAATTTCCTTCATTGCAAATTATGATTTTTTTTTTGAAAATTATTTTTTATTTCTTTTCAAAAAATTTGACTTACTTTTGCCTCCCACTGTTTTTTTAAACACTTTTAATTTTTTGTTTGTTTTTTTTCTGCTATCGATATCAAAATTTTAATGTGAATTTCATTTCAACTCAAAATGATCATATTTGTGTATTAATGAAAAATAAAAACAACAACAACAACAACAAATATGATTATTATTTTACTACTTCACATGCCAAAGGTATCGCATTATTTTTATGCCTGCAAAAATCATTAAAATAACAATCAACTTATCTACAATAAAATAATTAAATATTATGGCAAAATATTTTTATTACTTTAACGCACTTTTATATTCAATATTATTGAATTTAATATTTAAATAAAAATTACTGCTCATTATTGAACAAATTTATTATTTGAAAATCAATTAAGACCACAAACAGTTAAAATGTAAAATAAACTTAAAATTATGGATACAAAAATAATATTAATTTTCAAGTTACTTAACAGGAAAATATCGATATTTATTTAAAATGATAAAAATTTTATAAATTTAAAGAATTTAACTTTAATAGAAGTTCTGACTGTTTTAAAGCCACACAGTTAATCGAAATCGATATTTTTGGCATATAATTTTGCGACTTTAGAACCGTTACAAATAGCTTAATGAAACTTTATATGGTTAGACTTGAGGTGTCTTCAAGTTGATACGCAAAAGTAGTAAAAGTCTCAGTTTGATCGGGGGCATATTCTGGGACTCTGCAAATTTGGCCAACTTAGACATGCCAATATGTTTAAAACGCATTTAAGATTTCAGACAAAAGATATTTTGGGTATTTAAAAAGCGCTTGTAAATCTCTATAAAGTATATCGCTACACTGATGCATATTTCTATAAACGCATTTATGTTTTTTCTTTGTTGTTCTCATCCAAAAATAAAGTTGAAGTTCTTAATGAGAAGCAACGGAATGAGAGGTAACGGAACTTTAAAAAAAGAGTCTTGAGGTAAGTGGAATATTTCTATAAATGCAGACGTGAAAATTGCTTTAAAAAAATTACCAAAAATAAAATAATAAAATTCTTTGTTTCTAAAAATAATTGTTTATATTGTACAAGGACTGAGATCGAAAAATTCTGCACATACGTTTTTCATTAAAACTTTTAATCCAAGTACTATTTGATTTTTTTTTATTAAATTATCTTGATAAAACATGTCGGTTGTTATGCTTAATTTTAAAGAAATCAATTTATTGTTAATCCGGTCAAAATGAGGGACCAAAAAGTTGCGTACAAAAATTATTAAATATTTTCAATAAAACCCAACTTTGTCCTACAAAAAGTTGGCCAAGCATTCAAAGTTAAGCCATTGTTTTGTTACTTCTTGGTCAAAACTTGTATATTGCTGATCGAGGAAATGTTAAAGAAAAGTTTAAGACTCAGAATTACCCAAAAAATCCTTGGTATAACGAGCAAAGTCTGCTTCCATTCATAAGACATAATAATGGGTCCACTTATTTATGTGTGTGAAGATAAATTTTAAAATTTGATCCTAGACACAAACCTTTTCACTTAACAGAGCTCTGTTAACCAATTAACAGAGCTCTGTTAACGGTTTAACAGAGCTCTGCACAATCAGAATACTGACAAAAAACAAGGATTTCGGGAAAACGGGACAACATGGGCGGATGAATCCAAGTGGAAATGGTGGCCAATACCTCCAGTTATCACACCCTATAGCCAGAATATTTAACAGAGCGAGTTTTCATAGCAAATTTTGAAAAAAATGTTAAACTTAAAATCTCAAAGGATAATCGAGGATTTCACGAAAACGGGACAACATGGGCGGATGAATCCAAGTGGAAATGGTGGCCAATACCTCCAGTTATCACACCCCATAGCCAGAATATTTAACAGAGCGAGTTTTCATATCAAATTTTGAAAAAAATGTTAAACTTAAAATCTCAAAGGATAATCAAGGATTCCACGAAAACGGGACAACATGGGCGGATGAATCCAAGTGGAAATGGCGGCCAATACCTTCAGTTATCACACCTCATAGCCAGAATATTTAACAGAGCGAGTTTTCATACCAAATTTTGAAAAAATTTAAACTTAAAATCTCAAAGGATAATCAAGGATTCCACGAAAACGGGACAACATGGGCGGATGAATCCAAGTGGAAATGGTGACCAATACCTCCAGTTATCACACCCTATAGCCAGAATATTTAACAGAGCGAGTTTTCATAGCAAATTTTGAAAAAAATGTTAAACTTAAAATCTCAAAGGATAATCAAGGATTCCACGAAAACGGGACAACATGGGCGGATGAATCCAAGTGGAAATGGTGGCCAATACCTTCAGTTATCACACCCCATAGCCAGAATATTTAACAGAGCGAGTTTTCATACCAAATTTTGAAAAAATGTTAAACTTACAATCTTAAAGGATAATCAAGGATTCCACGAAAACGGGACAACATGGGCGGATGAATCCAAGTGGAAATGGTGGCCAATACCTCCAGTTATCACACCCCATAGCCAGAATATTTAACAGAGCGAGTTTTCATATCAAATTTTGAAAAAAATGTTAAACCTCAAATCTCAAAGGATAATCAAGGATATTACGAAAACGGGACAACATGGGCGGATGAATCCAAGTGGAAATGGTGGCCAATACCTCCAGTTATCACACTCTATAGCCAGAATATTTAACAGAGCGAGTTTTCATATCAAATTTTGAAAAAAATGTTAAACTTAAAATCTCAAAGGATAATCAAGGATTCCACGAAAACGGGACAACATGGGCGGATGAATCCAAGTGGAAATGGCGGCCAATACCTTCAGTTATCACACCTATAGCCAGAATATTTAACAGAGCGAGTTTTCATATCAAATTTTGAAAAAATGTTAAACTTAAAATCTCAAAGGATAATCAAGGATTCCACGAAAACGGGACAACATGGGCGGATGAATCCAAGTGGAAATGGCGGCCAATACCTTCAGTTATCACACCCCATAGCCAGAATATTTAACAGAGCGAGTTTTCATACCAAATTTTGAAAAAATTTAAATTTAAAATCTCAAAGGATAATCAAGGATTCCACGAAAACGGGACAACATGGGCGGATGAATCCAAGTGGAAATGGTGGCCAATACCTCCAGTTATCACACCCTATAGCCAGAATATTTAACAGAGCGAGTTTTCATAGCAAATTTTGAAAAAATGTTAAACTTAAAATCTCAAAGGATAATCAAGGATTCCACGAAAACGGGACAACATGGGCGGATGAATCCAAGTGGAAATGGTGGCCAATACCTCCAGTTATCACACCCCATAGCCAGAATATTTAACAGAGCGAGTTTTCATATCAAATTTTGAAAAAAATTTAAACTTAAAATCTCAAAGGATAATCAAGGATTCCACGAAAACGGGACAACATGGGCGGATGAATCCAAGTGGAAATGGTGGCCAATACCTCCAGTTATCACACCCCATAGCCAGAATATTTAACAGAGCGAGTTTTCATACCAAATTTTGAAAAAAATTTAAACTTAAAATCTCAAAGGATAATCAAGGATTCCACGAAAACGGGACAACATGGGCGGATGAATCCAAGTGGAAATGGTGGCCAATACCTCCAGTTATCACACCCCATAGCCAGAATATTTAACAGAGCGAGTTTTCATACCAAATTTTGAAAAAATTTAAACTTAAAATCTCAAAGGATAATCAAGGATTCCACGAAAACGGGACAACATGGGCGGATGAATCCAAGTGGAAATGGTGGCCAATACCTCCAGTTATCACACCCCATAGCCAGAATATTTAACAGAGCGAGTTTTCATAGCAAATTTTGAAAAAATTTAAACTTAAAATCTCAAAGGATAATCAAGGATTCCACGAAAACGGGACAACATGGGCGGATGAATCCAAGTGGAAATGGTGGCCAATACCTCCAGTTATCACACCCTATAGCCAGAATATTTAACAGAGCGAGTTTTCATAGCAAATTTTGAAAAAATGTTAAACTTAAAATCTCAAAGGATAATCAAGGATTCCACGAAAACGGGACAACATGGGCGGATGAATCCAAGTGGAAATGGTGGCCAATACCTCCAGTTATCACACCCCATAGCCAGAATATTTAACAGAGCGAGTTTTCATACCAAATTTTGAAAAAATTTAAACTTAAAATCTCAAAGGATAATCAAGGATTCCACGAAAACGGGACAACATGGGCGGATGAATCCAAGTGGAAATGGTGGCCAATACCTCCAGTTATCACACCCTATAGCCAGAATATTTAACAGAGCGAGTTTTCATAGCAAATTTTGAAAAAAATGTTAAACTTAAAATCTCAAAGGATAATCAAGGATTCCACGAAAACGGGACAACATGGGCGGATGAATCCAAGTGGAAATGGTGGCCAATACCTCAGTTATCACACCCCATAGCCAGAATATTTAACAGAGCGAGTTTTCATACCAAATTTTGAAAAAATGTTAAACTTAAAATCTCAAAGGATAATCAAGGATTCCACGAAAACGGGACAACATGGGCGGATGAATCCAAGTGGAAATGGTGGCCAATACCTCCAGTTATCACACCCCATAGCCAGAATATTTAACAGAGCGAGTTTTCATACAAATTTTGAAAAAAATGTTAAACTTAAAATCTCAAAGGATAATCAAGGATTCCACGAAAACGGGACAACATGGGCGGATGAATCCAAGTGGAAATGGTGGCCAATACCTCCAGTTATCACACCCTATAGCCAGAATATTTAACAGAGCGAGTTTTCATATCAAATTTTGAAAAAAATGTTAAACTTAAAATCTCAAAGGATAATCAAGGATTCCACGAAAACGGGACAACATGGGCGGATGAATCCAAGTGGAAATGGTGGCCAATACCTTCAGTTATCACACCCTATAGCCAGAATATTTAACAGAGCGAGTTTTCATACCAAATTTTGAAAAAATTTAAATTTAAAATCTCAAAGGATAATCAAGGATTCCACGAAAACGGGACAACATGGGCGGATGAATCCAAGTGGAAATGGTGGCCAATACCTCCAGTTATCACACCCTATAGCCAGAATATTTAACAGAGCGAGTTTTCATAGCAAATTTTGAAAAAAATGTTAAACTTAAAATCTCAAAGGATAATCAAGGATTCCACGAAAACGGGACAACATGGGCGGATGAATCCAAGTGGAAATGGTGGCCAATACCTCCAGTTATCACACCCCATAGCCAGAATATTTAACAGAGCGAGTTTTCATATCAAATTTTGAAAAAATGTTAAACTTAAAATCTCAAAGGATAATCAAGGATTCCACGAAAACGGGACAACATGGGCGGATGAATCCAAGTGGAAATGGTGGCCAATACCTCCAGTTATCACACTCTATAGCCAGAATATTTAACAGAGCGAGTTTTCATACCAAATTTTGAAAAAATGTTAAACTTAAAATCTCAAAGGATAATCAAGGATTCCACGAAAACGGGACAACATGGGCGGATGAATCCAAGTGGAAATGGTGGCCAATACCTCCAGTTATCACACCCTATAGCCAGAATATTTAACAGAGCGAGTTTTCATATCAAATTTTGAAAAAAATGTTAAACCTTAAAATCTCAAAGGATAATCAAGGATTCCACGAAAACGGGACAACATGGGCGGATGAATCCAAGTGGAAATGGCGGCCAATACCTTCAGTTATCACACCCCATAGCCAGAATATTTAACAGAGCGAGTTTTCATACCAAATTTGAAAAAATTTAAATTAAAATCTCAAAGGATAATCAAGGATTCCACGAAAACGGGACAACATGGGCGGATGAATCCAAGTGGAAATGGTGACCAATACCTCCAGTTATCACACCCATAGCCAGAATATTTAACAGAGCGAGTTTTCATAGCAAATTTTGAAAAAATTTTAAACTTAAAATCTCAAATATGGAAGAGTAATCCGGGATTCCATTAAGACATTACAATATGAAAGGATATACTTAACGGAATGAGCCTGGTGAATACCGCCTTCTCCTACACCTGACCTGAGATAAAACATCGGATGTTGCCATTTTCGAATGTAGTCCATCGTTCTAAGCAACTTGTGCTCTTCCAAACTCAGAGCAAAATTTTAATTTTGAAATGATCTTTATTTTTACTCTTATTTAGAGAAGATTAAAAAATATAAAACTCTTTTTTCGATTAAAATTTTAATTTTTATTTATAGATTATATTACTCTTCCTTCAGCTAAGAGTAAAAAAGATGATTATTTCTTTACTCCTCAAAATTGCGAAAATTGTTGAGAAGAAATCAAAAGAAGAAAAAAAATGTGCTTGTACATATAAACAAGCACACAAAAAATCTTGCAGCAATTTATCTTATTGTTGTTGTTTATTCTAAAAATGTAATAACAACAAGTAAGAAGGCTATATTCGGCTATGCCGAATCTTCAATACCCTCCACCACAAATTCGTGTAAAGTTAATACGTTAGGTTCCATAGATACACATACACCCACAAATGTATATAGTATATAACACAGAAATACTAAATTAGTCATAAAATTAGTTACAATTTTGGCTGAAAAATTTTTTCTACTGAACTGCCTTTTTTCTTTTTGGATATGAGCAGACAGAGAGATCGACGAAAATCGACTGAGATTTTGATTTGAAGTCATGAATATATATATTGTGGGGTCTTAAATAATTCATTCTTAGCGTTACACACAGAATGACAAAGTTAATATTCTCTCTCTACCACTTGTTACTGTGGAGCGTATAAAAACAAAAAATATGCTTGTTATAAGTTCATAACTGTTTTCCGGGAAGGAGTCCTATATGGGAGCTACAGCAAAATTTAGACCAAGATTGTTCATATTTATAATATACTTTGATTATAGTTAGAAAAATTATTGTGCTAAATTTTAATTTAAATGTTTTATCTTTATTTAAATGTGGACCGATATAGGGCAAATTAATATAATATCTTCAGAACAGTTAGCAAAATAATAGTGCGAATTTCAATAGAATTGGTCTTCATATACACGTTTTATAAGATGAAAACTGTTTTCGGTGAGGGGCCTGATATGGGAGCTACATCAAAATATAAACCGAGATTGTTCTAACTAAAAATATACAATAAAAATAGTTAAAAAATACATTGTACCGAGTTCCAATGAAATTAGTGTTTATTTGATTGTTTTATAGGCTCAAACCGGTTTTCCGGTTTAAAATAGTTAAAAAATTGATTTTGCCAAATTTCAAAAGAACTGGTTCAAATTTAAAAGTTTTATAAGCTATAAATCATATTATGGGAAGGGTCCTTATATGGGAGTTGGGTCAATTAATGATCCCAGAACAATATGACTTCTTTGGATTTATTATTGTATCAAAATAAGTATATGTAACAAATTTCAGTAAATTATCTTAAAACTGCGGCCCATATGACACAAAGAGTTTGTGGTGTATCAATTATAGCTTATAACTTTTTTCCTTTTAATCAGATTTTGTTGAAGCACGTGAAATTGTATGCTAAAATTAATTTTTTTAAGTCCAATTACATTTTTAGAAAAAATTATAAGAGTTCATTTTCGAAATTTTGAGGTTGTTTCAGATATCGGTCTATAATTTCCTTGCTTATGAATCGATATAGCTGGTTTTAAATAGTAAACTGCTTAGGACAAAAACAAACAATTTGGCCAAGTTTTATTGAATTCGGACAACTATTCTAGGCGGTAGAATGTTTCCATCAGACAGACAGACGGACTTACCACCACAAGTGGTAATGAGAGTATATTAACTATGGCATTCCGTGTGTAAAGCCTAGGAGGAATCATCTCAGACAAAATTCTTACGCCTACAATAATTCTCCGAATTCAGCGAAATTGGCCACGCTGTCTGTTATTGTCTTAAACAGTTTTATATATAAAACCAGCTATATTAGTTCATACACAAAAAAGTTAAAGACCAATGTCTGTGATAACCTCTTCGAAAAAGAAACTATTGCTTTTTTTCTTTTTATACCCTCCACCACCACAAGTGGTGAGGGTATATTAAGTTTGTCATTCTGTATGTAACGCCAAGAAGGAATCATCTCAGACCCAACAATGTATATATATTATTGCATCAAATCAAAAACTGAGTCGATTTAGCTATGTCCGTCTGTCTGTCTGTTGGAAACATTCTCACGCCTAGAATAATTGACCAAATTCGATAAAACTTGGCCACATTGTTTGTTATTGTCCTAAGCAGTTTGCTATTTAAAACCAGCTATATCGGTTTATAAGCAAGGAAGTTATAGATCGATATCTGAAACAACCTCAAAATTCGAAATCAACTCTTATAATTTTTTCTAAAAATGTAATTGGACTTAAACGAAAAATTAATTTTAGCATACAACTGCACGTGCTTCATCATCGTGCAAAAAATTATCAAAATCTGATTAACCGGAAAAAAGTTATAATATGCTTATAATATGCAAAATTTTGATACACCCCAAACTCTTTGTGCCATATGGGCCGCAATTCTTAAGATAATTTACTGAAATTTGTCACAACTAATTTTTTAACCTCAATATATGTTATAAATTTTATTAATATTGGTCCATATTTTGATATAGCTCCCATATAATGCCCCTTCCCGGAATATGATTTATAGCGTATAACACTTTAAGATTTGAACCAATTCTATTGAAATTTGACACAGTTAATTTTCTAGCTATTTTTTAATATATATTATAAATTTTATTAACATGGGTCCATATTTTGATATAGCTCCCATATAATGCCCCTTCCCGGAATATGATTTATAGCTCATAAAACTCTTAAATTGGAACCAATTCTATTGAAATTTGACACAGTTAATTTTTCTACTTATTTTAAATATATGTTATAAATTTTATTAACATATAAATATGTGTTATAAATTTTGTTAACATGGGTCCATATTTTGATATAGCTCCATTATAACGCCCCTTCCCGAGTAATAAAGACCAATTCTATTGAATGTCGACACATTTATTTTGCTAACTGTTCTGAAGATATTATATTAATTTGCCCTATATCGGTCCAAATTTTCCTATAACGGGATTTCCCGGGAAAACGGATTAGAGTTTATAAAACATTTAAATAAAGATCAATTCCATTAAAAATTTAGCACAATGATTTTTCTAACTATAATCAAAGTATATTATAAATATAAACAATCTTGGTCCGAATTTTGCTGTAGCTCCCATATAAGGCCCTTTCCCGGAAATTGTTTTGGAGCTTATAACAAGCATATTTTTTGTTTTTATACGCTCCACAGTACAAGTGGTAGAGAGAGAATATTAACTTTGTCATTCTGTGTGTAACGCTAAGAATGAATTATTTTCAGACCCCCATAATGTATATATTCTTGCATCAATTCAAAAATCTCAGTCGATTTTCGTCAATCTCTTTGTCTGCTCACATCCACAAAAATTAACAGAGCTCAATGAAATTTGGTAGAAAAAAGGCAGTTCAGAATATAGAACTTTAAATTTATAGCCTGTGTGTAAAACGCTAAGAATGAATTATTTTCAAGACCCCCTGTGTATTCTATTCAAATTCAGTATAATTATGTGCCAACAGTCTAAATAAAATTTTAATAATTTGACCGACATTGATATATATCTTGTTATAACTCACACATATCGCCTATTCCCGGAAAACGGTTTGAACTTATAAAACTCCTATATAAATATGAGCCATTTTAATATATAATCGTCACCAAAATTTTCTAACTGTATTGAAAATATAATACTTTCTTTGCGAAAATCGGTCTATATTTTACTAAACTTATAAAACTTTAAACAATTGTACAATTATTGCTCGAACTATCATTAATATATATTATTAATTTAAAGTTTGGATCAAATTTAAATTAAAAGTTTTAAATTTGATCTAATTTTTTAAACCGTTCTTATATATGAATCTAGTCTGATACTCATCGGGCCATATTCGGTAATGACACCTTTATAATCCCACTTCCCGAAATAGTGTTCTGGAGTAAAAGTTCTTAAATATGTAATTTAGAAAATTCTTCTTTTTTATTTATAAAGTTTATATTTAAGAATATGTTACCATATTTCAATGTAGTTCTTATTTACCGTAATCGGTTTAAGCTAATGAATGAATAATAAGTCCTTGGTGCAATAATACCTGGTGCGCTTTGCCACTTAAATCCTCTTAGTCCTAGATTCCGAAAGAAATTTTATAAATCACGACATGCATTAAAATTAAAATTCTTTCAACGCAGATTCTGTCAAAGTGGATGTCTTTTAGCGTATCTGTTCTTAGATAAATAAAGGTACATCTCCCTTGACCTAAATCGAAATGAAATTGGTATGCAATCTTAATACTCTCATTTTAATACCTCTTTAGATATTCGATAATAAATATTCATTTATACAGATTCCTAACCCCCCCCCTACGGAAGACAAAGACAGGTTCATTATAATACGTATGTGGATAAAGAGTAATCAAAATAAAATTCCATATTGGTGGTACTTTAAAAAATCATATTTTGTTAATGATAACGTTTGTAAATACTGATTTTTTTGATGATAGGTTCCACCGAAAAACATGTTAAAGCCTACGTCGCTCACATTATTTTTCATTACTCTCCAAAATTATTTTAAATTGATCTTATATTTGAATGTATAAAACATAAAAATTACATATAACTTATTTTAAAAAATAGTTCACAATTATTATAGTGTATTACATAGTCGTTTTTAGTCATTCCAATATATTTGTTTACTTGTTAAAGTAACGTATTTTACAGTTATAAAATGTTGTTATCTATTAATAACATTAGTCTGTAAATTATATGCGTCTTCAATAACATGTATTTTATTTAACATAAGAAACAAATTTTATCTTAAACCTTACAGCGCTAACATTTTTATAATATAAAGGCAATGGTAAACGAAATTTAAACAAAAATCTAATTACAAAAATTTTGTGAGAGAAATCTTCCACAAAGAGAAGGACAACTTTAATAATTTATTTCATATGTTTTCTTACATTTAAATATTGTTATAATAATTCTGAAACTTTGGAATTCTTAACATAATTAAATTAAATTTCATATGGAAACCATTTAAATGTATTCTAATTTATTTTGAGAAGCAGTTGTTCCGAACACAAGATCAAAGTTGGTCATATCATCTTACCAAAATTTTCGATGTTGTGTTGCACTTGTATTAAAATTTGCTTTATATGGCCCCTGATCCTATAAGTCCTATATTTTTCAATAATGGTGTTTCAAGTAGCACAATAGCTGCAAAAATTTAAGACTTTCGCTGTAATAGCTCTTTACATATTCGATACTCAATATTTGCTCTTATGGGTATCCCTCCCCCTGGTCGCATCGACATGTTTTATAGCCTATGTTACTTTCATGTATATTAGGATAATTAAGTGAAAATTTTATGTATACAAACATACTTGCATACAAATAATACACTTCCTATTTTATATATATAGACCACTAAAAATCATAAAAACATATTATGAATGGATCCATCATTTATGCTTAGGCAGGTTAGGATTATTTAAAAATACATATTTTCACCTTAAAATATTTTAATATATTTTTAAATAATAAGAAAGAATTCCTAACACAAAGTCAAAACTAATATTTAACAATTCATATCTACATATGTTTCTATAAGTAAAAATATCCGTGATTAACCAAATCTTTAATAACATTATTGAAAAAGTCAGTTAAAATGCCACACAGCTCATATTATACTAAAATTTAGGATTTTTCATACTGTTCCATTTTCCTAAAATCATTGATTATAATTTAGTATGTTCATTCAATAGAAAAAATCAATCAAACACATTCTGTTAAATACCCTGTTATGATTATAATCAATGAACCCATTTTCCACCATTTCCACTTGTCCCGTTTTCGTGGAATCCTTGATTATCCTTTGAGATTTTAAGTTTAACATTTTTTTCAAAATTGGTATGAAAACTCGCTCTGTTAAATATTCTGGCTATGGGTGTGATAACTGAGGTATTGGCCACCATTTCCACTTGGATTCATCCGCCCATTGTCCCGTTTCGGAATCCTTGATTATCCTTGAGATTTTAAGTTTAAATTTTTTCAAATTTGCTATGAAAACTCGCTCTGTTAAATATTCTGGCTATAGGTGTTATAACTGGAAGTATGCCACCATTTCCACTTGATTCATCCGCCCATGTTGTCCCGTTTTCTGGAATCCTTGATTATCCTTTGAGATTTTAAGTTTAAATTTTTTCAAAATTTGTATGAAAACTCGCTCTGTTAAATATTCTGCTATGGGTGTGATAACTGGAGTATTGGCCACCATTTCCACTTGGATTCATCCGCCCATGTCCCGTTTTCGTGGAATCCTTGATTATCCTTTGAGATTTAAGTTTAACATTTTTTCAAAATTTGATATGAAAACTCGCTCTGTAAAAATTCTGGCTATAGGGGTGATAACGGAGTATTGCCACCATTTCCACTGGATTCATCCGCCCATGTTGTCCCGTTTTCGTGAATCCTTGATTATCCTTTGAGATTTAAGTTTAACATTTTTTCAAAATTTGCTATGAAAACTCGCTCTGAATATTCTGGCTATAGGTGTGATAACTGGAGTATTGGTCACCATTTCCACTTGGATTCATCCGCCCATGTTGTCCCGTTTCGTGGAATCCTTGATTATCCTTTGAGATTTTAAATTAAATTTTTTCAAAATTTGTATGAAAACTCGCTCTGTTAAATATTCTGGCTATGGGTGTGATAACTGGAGGTATTGGCACCATTTCCACTGGATTCATCGCCCATGTTGTCCCGTTTTCGTGGAATCCTTGATTATCCTTTGAGATTTTAAGTTTAACATTTTTCAAAATTTATATGAAAACTCGCTCTGTTAAATATTCTGGCTATGGGTGTGATAACTGAGGTATCCACCATTTCCACTTGATTCATCCGCCCATGTTGTCCCGTTTTCGTGGAATCCTTGATTATCCTTTGAGATTTTAAGTTTAACATTTTTTCAAAATTTGCTATGAAAACTCGCTCTGTTAAATATTCTGGCTATAGGTGTGATAACTGGAGGTATTGCCACCATTTCCACTGGATTCATCCGCCCATGTTGTCCCGTTTTCGTGGAATCCTTGATTATCCTTTAGATTTAAGTTTAACATTTTCAAAATTTGTATGAAAACTCTCGCTGTTAAATATTCTGGCTATAGTGTGATAACTGAGGTATTGCCACCATTTCCACTTGATTCATCCGCCCATGTTGTCCCGTTTTCGTGGAATCCTTGATTATCCTTTGAGATTTTAAGTTTAACATTTTTTCAAAATTTGATATGAAAACTCGCTCTGTTAAATATTCTGGCTATAGGTGTGATAACTGGAGGTATTGCCACCATTTCCACTTGGATTCATCGCCCATGTTGTCCCGTTTTTCGGAATCCTGATTATCCTTGAGATTTTAAGTTTAAACATTTTTCAAATTTGATATGAAAACTCGCTCTGTTAAATATTCTGGCTATGGGGTGTGATAACTGGAGGTATTGGCCACCATTTCCACTGGATTCATCCGCCCATGTTGTCCCGTTTTCGTGGAATCCTTGATTATCCTTTGAGATTTTAAGTTTAACATTTTTCAAAATTTGATATGAAAACTCGCTCTGTTAAATATTCTGGCTATGGTGTGATAACTGAGGTATTCCACCATTTCCACTTGATTCATCCGCCCATGTTGTCCGTTTTCGTGGAATCCTTGATTATCTTGATATTGAGTTTAACATTTTTTCAAAATTTGTATGAAAACTCGCTCTGTTAAATATTCTGGCTATGGGTGTATAACTGGAGTATTGCCACCATTTCCACTGGATCATCCGCCCATGTTGTCCCGTTTTCGTGGAATCCTTGATTATCCTTTGAGATTTTAAGTTTAAATTTTTCAAAATTTGATATGAAAACTCGCTCTGTAAATATTCTGGCTATGGGTGATAACTGAGGTATGGCCACCATTTCCACTTGGATTCATCCGCCCATGTTGTCCCGTTTTCGTGGAATCCTTGATTATCCTTTGAGATTTTAAGTTTAACATTTTTTCAAAATTTGAATGAAAACTCGCTCTGTTAAATATTCTGGCTATGGGTGTGATAACTGGAGGTATTGGCCACCATTTCCACTTGATTCATCCGCCCATGTTGTCCCGTTTTCGTGGAATCCTTGATATCTTGAGATTTTAAGTTTAACATTTTTTCAAAAATGCTATGAAAACTCGCTCTGTTAAATATTCTGGCTATGGGTGTGATAACTGGAGGTATTGGTCACCATTTCCACTTGGATTCATCCGCCCATGTTGTCCCGTTTTCGTAATCCTTATTATCCTTTGAGATTTTAAGTTTAAAATTTTTCAAAATTTGGTATGAAAACTCGCTCTGTTAAATATTCTGGCTATAATGATAACTGAGTATCACCATTTCACCATTTCATCCGCCCATGTTGTCCCTTCGGGAATCTTGATATCCTTTGAGATTTAAAGTTTAACACTTTTTTCAAAATTGCTATAAAACTCGCTCTGTTAAATATTCTGGCTATAGGGTTGATAACTGGAGGTATTGCCACCATTCACTGGATCATCCGCCCATGTTGTCCCGTTTTCGTGGAATCCTTGATTATCCTTTGAGATTTGAGGTTTAACATTTTTTCAAAATTTGATATGAAAACTCGCTCTGTTAAATATTCTGGCTATGAGTGTGATAATGAGGTATTGGCCACCATTCCACTTGGATTCATCCGCCCATGTTGTCCCGTTTTCGTGGAATCCTTGATTATCCTTTGAGATTGTAAGTTTAACATTTTTCAAAATTTGCTATGAAAACTCGCTCCTGTTAAATATTCTGGCTAGGGGTTATAACTGGAGGTATTGGCCACCATTCCACTTGGATTCATCCGCCCATGTTGTCCCGTTTTCGTGAATCCTTGATATCCTTTTGAGATTTGAGGTTTTAAACATTTTTTCAAAAATTTGTATGAAAACCCTCTGTTAAATATTCTGGCT
>PYHX02000206.1:0-25923 GCA_004302925.2 Cochliomyia hominivorax | reverse complement strand
AAAAAGAAACTGGGTTGAAAGTGGATCGAAGACGGATAACTTACACAAGTAGAGTTTTGGAAGAACTTCTTTTTAAAACGATTTCTTTTTGAATTGATGATATAACCGATTTTTTTGCCGAATTAAAAAAAAAATCAATATAATAGAGTTGCCCTGCCTTAGACATCCATCCACCGCTGCCCTGACCAGCAAGGCTTTATATCCTCTAAACCAACTAGAACAACACTTCAGCTATTATCATATCAAAATTTGTTTAGATATGTGCACTGGATTAAAGAAAATATCCCAGAAAGCGTTTAGGAGACCCTGTGGTTCCTAAAAATAAACTTCAATAACTCGAAAACTTTAAAAGATACATTTTATAATACAGAGATTTAAAAGCACTTTTTATAGACAAAATTTGTTTTGTCTCATATTTCAAATGAGTATTTGGCGAATTTTCCAAAAAATCGACCCTCTACCTCGCGGACCAGCTGAAAACCAACAAATTAACTCGCAAAATACCACAACTATAACAAATTTGATCTCTCATACATCAAAAGTTATAGAATTATTCCCGTTTTGAAACCACTGTGCATCATCTTGTAGGTTTTTTCTCATCTTCTTCCTCTTCTTCTCGTTCTTTTGAAGCAATAATCTCGAATTAATTTTGAGATTATGATTTTTTTTTGTGGGGGGGGGGGGGGTGAGGGTGAGTTGGAAATATATTGTTTGCATTTATCTACACTTTTGACATACATACGTAATCGATTTGTAATCTTATCTAAATCGGTTTTAAACATTTTAAATGTTACACAAATGTTTTGACAGCAATATTTTTCTCTTAACATGATAAAAGACCAACAACAACAAAAAGAAGAAGAATAAAGGAATTATTATGTATATGATTTCCCTTAAGGGTGAAAGATTAAGTTATAGTTTGATATTTTTATAATCTGAACCCAAAAAAATAAGGTTGTTAACTTGTAAAATCAATCGGATGAAAAAAAACAAAATTTATTATTAGAAAATTGCAAAAAAAATCTTTAAAATCTTTTCAACTGTATGATACACTGAACCAAAAAAAGTAGTAAATATAACGAAATAGGACGTAGAATTAAAGAAAATTAGGTTAAATATCAGCCAACGAAACCTTTATTCATCATAACGCAAGTTTTCGTTAATTTTTCGTAAATTCTGCAAATTAATGAAAAATCGTCAATATGACAATTTCAATTCGTTAATAAAAATACTATTAAATTTGATTAAATTTGGTAGCAATGACTTCCTCAATGAACTGTTTCACTGACCAAATGTAAGACAAATAGGATCAGGGAAGATGTAGCTCCCATACAAGCAAATTTGATTATTGAATATCTATAGATCTACTACAGCAAGAATTTGGTCCCCAATTACATTTTTTGTGAAATTCTTTAAGAGATCTAGAACTGAGGAGAATTTTTGTTCAGCAAGGCACAACGGGTGAAGGCTAATTTTAGATAACAGATAAAAACAGTGCAATGTCTATAGGACGGTGCTGAACCGATCGGCTTGTATTTCTGATGAAAAATGTCCAAGAAAATAGAAAAAATTATTTAACGAAAAAATAGTTAAATTAACAAAAATTTAATTAAAAATAACTTCATTTTATTACGTAGAATTAAATAAATTTGTACGCTATTTTAATTACAATACGTTGCTGTTTATATATCATATTTTTCGTTAATTTTTTTAACGAAATTTTATTTAATTTAACATCTTTTACTAAAAAATTGTTTAGTATATTTGAAGAAAATTCTTCAATTAGAAGAAAAATTATGTTAATTGGAATAAAAATCTCTCTCTTTCTACGAAAAAATTTTCGTTAACATTACCCCCGACATTTGGTTCAGTGTATATTTATTAATCCTAAAAACAATTTTTTATTCCAACCCAAAATCTCCCCTTCCAAAAACAAGCATCCTTAAAACTTCTTGTATTAATTTCTCATTTATTTTTCTTCTTTTCTCCCCCGGGAGAGGAGTAAAAAGCAATTTTCCAATAACAAAATATTTAATTTGTAAAACATTTTCTAATTTCAATTTCAATTTCAATTGAAACATTTTGTGCAAAATTGTTGTAATTATGATCACCAAAACAAAACCACTTTTGTAAAATTATTGACAAATTTCTCTCAATAAAAAAACAATTGAATGAATTTAAAATAAAATATAATTTTTAATAACAACCATGACAACCACAAGTAACAGTAAATATATACATTTTGCCATCCCCCTACACTCCCCCCCCCATTATCACTTTAGTTACACAATGAAACTAATATACAAAAGCTAACACATACACATACACACACACACACACTCTTACATAAGAGAAATGAAAATACAAAAACATATTTTATATACAAACATATACATACATATGTCAATGCAGCTGTACATGCCAATGAATGTTGTTGTTGTTATTGTTAGTGCAAGTAAATACTCAATTTAAATGTCCTCCATATAAAACGAGGGTGTAGTGCAAAAATGTCTTTAAAAAATCATCAAATTTGAACTAGAACTATCGGATTCAAATTTCATTTTTACATATAAATCTGAAAATAAATTCAACTTAAGTTTGAGGTCATTCAGGATCCGTACAGGAGCCAGCTTAAATTTTAGATTAGACCCAAGAATGTTATCAAGATTTTTCTTTTGAATCTTAATGAGGGCTCTAGTTTAAACTACAAGTGAGATCCTACTTTCAAGTTTAAATCAGTCTCTTCTTTTGAGTCTTAATCTGACACAAAGCAAAGGCAGACTTCAATTTATACTCTAAATCATATTCTAGTCTAGATTTATAAATTAGACTCAAGTTTATAGTCTAAAGCAGACACTTGCTTAAAGTCTATATCAGGCTCCCGTTTGCAGTCTAAATCATATTCTAGTTAAGAGTCTTAAATTTACTTTTAGTTTAGAGTCTGGATTAGACTCTAGTTTAGAGTCTGGATTAGACTCTAGTTTAGAGTCTGGATTAGACTCTAGTTTAGAGTCTGGATTAGACTCTAGTTTAGAGTCTGGATTAGACTCTAGTTTAGAGTCTGGATTAGACTCTAGTTTAGAGTCTGGATTAGACTCTAGTTTAGAGTCTGGATTAGACTCTAGTTTAGAGTCTGGATTAGACTCTAGTTTAGAGTCTGGATTAGACTCTAGTTTAGAGTCTGGATTAGACTCTAGTTTAGAGTCTGGATTAGACCTTAGTTTAGTTAGAGTCTGGATTAGACTCTAGTTTAGAGTCTGGATTAGACTCTAGTTTAGAGTCTGGATTAGACTCTAGTTTAGAGTCTGGATTAGACTCTAGTTTAGAGTCTGGATTAGACTCTAGTTTAGAGTCTGGATTAGACTCTAGTTTAGAGTCTGGATTAGACTCTAGTTAGAGTCTGGATTAGACTCTAGTTTAGAGTCTGGATTAGACTCTAGTTTAGAGTCTGGATTAGACTCTAGTTTAGAGTCTGGATTAGACTCTAGTTTAGAGTCTGGATTAGACTCTAGTTTAGAGTCTGGATTAGACTCTAGTTTAGAGTCTGGATTAGACTCTAGTTTAGAGTCTGGATTAGACTCTAGTTTAGAGTCTGGATTAGACTCTAGTTTAGAATCTGCATTAGACTCTAGTTTAGAGTCCTGGGTTATGCTTTAGTTTAGAGTCTGGATTAGACTCTAGTTTAGAGTCTGGATTAGACTCTAGTTTAGAGTCTGGATTAGACTCTAGTTTAGAGTCTGGATTAGACTTAGTTTAGAGTCTGGATTAGACTCTAGTTTAGAGTCCTGGATTAGACTCTAGTTTAGAGTCTGGATTAGACTCTAGTTAGAGTCTGGATTAGACTCTAGTTTAGAGTCTGATTAGACTCTAGTTTAGAGTCTGGATTAGACTCTAGTTTAGAGTCTGGATTAGACTCTAGTTTAGAGTCTGGATTAGACTCTAGTTTAGAGTCTGGATTAGACTCTAGTTTAGAGTCTGGATTAGACTTCTAGGTTAGAGTCTGGATTAGAACTCTAGTTTAGAGTCTGGAATTAGACTCTAGTTTAGAGTCTGGATTAGACTCTAGTTTAGAGTCTGGATTAGACTCTAGTTTAGAGTCTGGATTAACTCTAGTTTAGAGGTCTGGATTAGACTCTAGTTTAGAGTCTGGATTAGACTCTAGTTTAGAGTCTGGATTAGACTCTAGTTTAGAGTCTGGATTAGACTCTAGTTTAGAGTCTGGATTAGACTCTAGTTTTAGAGTCTGGATTAGACTCTAGTTTAGAGTCTGGATTAGACTCTAGTTTAGAGTCTGGATTAGACTCTAGTTTAGAGTCTGGAATTAGACTCTAGTTTAGAGTCTGGATTAGACTCTAGTTTAGAGTCTGGATTAGACTCTAGTTTAGAGTCTGGATTAGACTCTAGTTTAGAGTCTGGATTAGACTCTAGTTTAGAGTCTGGATTAGACTCTAGTTTAGAGTCTGGATTAGACTCTAGTTTAGAGTCTGGATTAGACTCTAGTTTAGAGTCTGGATTAGACTCTAGTTTAGAGTCTGGATTAGACTCTAGTTTAGAGTCTAGATTAGACTCTAGTTTAGAGTCTGGATTAGACTCTAGTTTAGAGTCTGGATTAGACTCTAGTTTAGAGTCTGGATTAGACTCTAGTTTAGAGTCTGGATTAGACTCTAGTTTAGAGTCTGGATTAGACTCTAGTTTAGAGTCTGGATTAGACTCTAGTTTAGAGTCTGGATTAGACTCTAGTTTAGAGTCTGGATTAGACTCTTGTTTAGAGTCTGGATTAGACTCTAGTTTAGAGTCTGGATTAGACTCTAGTTTAGAGTCTGGATTAGACTCTAGTTTAGAGTCTGGATTAGACTCTAGTTTAGAGTCTGGATTAGACTCTAGTTTAGAGTCTGGATTAGACTCTAGTTTAGAGTCTGGATTAGACTCTAGTTTAGAGTCTGGATTATATTCTAGTTTATAGTCTTAATAATAATCTACTTTAGAGCCTGGATCAAACTCTAATTTAGATTCAAAATCAGTTTCCAGTTTGAATCAGAATATAGTTTGGAGCCTGAATCAGAATTTATTTAAAAGTTTAACAGAGGCTGCAATTTAGAGTCTTTCTCAGTTTCGAGTTTAGAGTCCAGATCAGGCTCTACTTTAAAATCTAATTTAGAGTTTAACTGAGACGTTAGTTTAAAGTTCAAAAGAGAAACTTCAACTTGGAATAAAATCCTTTAGTAAAAATTAGACTCTACTATAGAGTCTCGACCAGAGATTAGTTTATAGAGCAGGTCAAACTCTAGTTCACATTTCAGTTCTTCAAGCTAGAGTCCACGAAATTGGATTCTATTTAAGAATCTAGATAACCTCTAGATTCTTAAATATTTATAAAATAGCTGAGAGTCCAAATAAGACTTCAGTCTAATTCGGACAATAATGAAGAATCTAAGGACCCTAGTCGAAATTCAGGGGAGCTCTAATCTTCAACATACTCTAAACCAGTGTCTCATAGTATAGAGTATGTTGAAGGCTCTTATTTAGAGCTTGAAATGGTCTCTAGTTTAGATTTTCTGGAGACTCAAGTTTTGAGTATAAAACAGTTTTGTTTCATGACTAGATTAGAGCCTTTTTATAGCCAAGATTGTAAAGTCCAGATTAAATTCTACTTTGAGGTTTTCGTTTAGAGTCTAATCGTATTTTAGCTTAAAATCTGATCTGATTTCAATTAAGGATATAGATTATAGATCAGACTTCAGTGCTCTAGTTGAAAATTTACATCAAACTGTTATCTAGAGTTTAAACCAAAATCTGCAAGAGATTCGTGTTCAGTTTGTTGTTTAAAGCCTTAAGCAGATAATAATCTTGATGTTAATCTAAAGTCGGTATATATAAAGTCCTTTCTATACTTCTCTCTCTTTCAAAAATTTCATATCTTTTCATGTTCAAGTATAATTTACAAAATATGTCATTGTTTAAATGTCTGTTAATGTTAAAATGTTTGTGTATGTGTAAAATGTATATCCTCGTAAAAAAAGGACTATAAACTGTTGTATGCCAAATAATGTTTCTTTCTCTTTATATAATAATTTTTTGTCAGTTCTCTTCTCTTCTATTCTGTTGATTTTTGAAACAATGAACTAATATTGCAATATAATTTTTTTTTAAATCCTTTCAATTCTTTTGTTATTTATTTTACTTCATACTCTGGGTCCTCTCTCTGTCCGTCTCTTTCAATATAGTTTAATAATAATAAAAATATTTCCTTTAGTAATTTGTGTTGTTGCTGTTGTTGTTAAGTCAAGCCGTTGAAATGAATAGAAACAAATGGACGGACAAAAGGACAGACAGATGGTAAGAGACAAATAGTCACAGTAACTTAAATAAATGTAAATTTTGTAGTAGTATTAGTGTAATGGTTTGAGTATATTTGGTTTTGTTCATTAGGGAACACACACACACATATATACACTAACACAAGAAATTTTGTTAATATTTGTGTGTTTTTCTTTTGTGTTTGTTTTTTTCATATTTAAATTGTTGTCAATCCGTTTTCTTTTGTCGTTGATTTTCTTTAATAAAAAGAGATGTTTTTATTGTAATTATTTGTGTTTGTATGTGTTAGCAAAAAAGAGAGAGCTAAATAAAGAGTTTATTTTAATATATAATGATTATATTCAAGGGTGACTGTGAAACCACTTATGGGAAATTTAAGCAAACCCCCTCCCCTTTTAATAATATTCCATTTTTTCCTTTCTAAGCCCACTGTATATTATTTGTTTACTGTCTGTTTTTATAACTTTCTGCCACTCTCGATCTCAATAATATTTATTTTGTCTTTCAATTACTGTAAGTCGGCTTTTGTTTTAATTTTGTCAGTGTATTTGTATGTGAGGATGAGTAAATACTTACATACACATCTAAAAACCACACATCAACTTAGACATATTTAAATGATAACAATTATAAAAACAACAATAGAAATCACTACATTTTAAGTTTGTATGTCATACAAATTATTTTTTTGTTTTTGGCCAAGTGAGTGGTTGGTTGGCTGGATTTTAAGGTTTTCTATTATTTTTTTGTTGTTTTAGTTGTTTTTGTTTTCCATTTTCTATATTTGGTTTCACTAATGAACATTGACATAGACATGACATGTTTATTGTTACAAAAAGCCAGCAGAGGTTGTTTTATCATCACAACAAAAACGACAACAGAAAAAAAGTCCAAAACAAAAAAAGTACTTAAAGTAAAGTTTATTGTGATTTAACCACTGAGAGAGTAATTTGATCGGCAGCAAAGAATATGAATTATTCTTCATTTCAGAAAAATCTTTTCATACAGAAATTTTTTACAAAATCTTTCTTTTTACCTAATTACAGGAATTTAGAGTCCAGATCAGACTCTTGTTAAGGATTTAGTTTAAAGCCTAGATCAGACCCCAGTATAGAATCAAGATCTTACTATGGTTGAGTCTAGGTCAGACTCTTGTTAAGAATCTAAGTCAGACTCTAGTTAAAGGTCTCTAGTTAAGAGTCCAGAGTAAATTCTAATAAAGAGTCTAGGTCAGGCTCCATCCAAACTTCTTTTCTGTATTAAAGTCAAGATTCTAATTTCTAATTTAAATCAGATTATAGTTTAAGGTTTTCGTTTCGATTCTAATTCATATTTTCATTCATGTTCTAATTAAGATTCTAGTAAAGATTACAATTCAGATTCCAGTACATATTCAAATTTATATTCTAGTTCGGAATCTAGTTCAGAATCGTATAATCCAGATTCTATTTCAAGTTCCAATTTGAATTCTTATTCAGAATCTTGTTAAAATTATAAGTCAGGTTCAGATTCTAGTACAGATGCTAGTTCAAATTTTATTTCTCTTTTATATAAATTTTTAATTTCTCTTTATAGAAATTTTTCCCAAAAAATTTCTCTTTTATAGAAATTTTTCCAAAAAAATTTCTCTTTTATAGAAATTTTTCCAAAAAAAAAATTCTCTTTTATAGTAAAATTTTCCAAAAAAAATTCTTTTTTATAGAAAATTTTTCCAAAAAAATTTCTCTTTTATAGAAAATTTTCACAAAAAATTTCTCTTTTATAGAAAATTTAAAAAAAAAATTCTCTTTTATAGAAAATTTAAAAAAAAAAAATTTCTCTTTTATAGAAAATTTTTTTAAAAAAAATTTCTCTTTTATAGAAAAATTTTCCAAAAAATTTTCTCTTTTATAAAAAAAAATTCCAAAAAAAATTTCTCTTTTATAGAAAATTTTCACAAAAAAATTTCTCTTTTATAGAAAATTTTGTGCAAAAAAACTTCTCCTTAATAGAAATTTTTTCCAAAAAAATATCCTTAATAGAAAATTTCTCTTTTATAGAAAATTTTGTCCAAAAAAATTTCTCTTTTATAAAAAATTTTCCAAAAAAATTTCTCTTTTATAGAAATTTTTTCCAAAAATTTCTCTTTTATAGAAATTTTTTCCAAAAAATTTCTCTTTTATAGAAATTTTTTCCAAAAAATTTCTCTTTTATAGAAATTTTTTCCAAAAAATTTCTCTTTTATAGAAAATTTTCCAAAAAAATTTCTCTTTTATAGAAATTTTTTCCAAAAAAATTTCTCTTTTATAGAAATTTTTTCCAAAATAATTTCTCTTTTATAGAAATTTTTTCTAAAATAATTTCTCTTTTTTATAGAACATTTTTCCAAAATAATTTCTCTTTTATAGAAAATTTTTCCAAAATAATTTCTCTTTTATAGAAAATTTTTCCAAAATAATTTCTCTTTTATAGAAAATTTTTCCAAAAAAATTTCTCTTTTATAGAAAATTTTTCAAAAAAAAATTCTCTTTTTTAGAAAAATTTTCCAAAAAAATTTCTCTTTTAAAGAAAATTTTTCCAAAAAATTTCTCTTTTAAAGAAAATTTTTCCAAAAAAATTTCTCTTTTAAAGAAAATTTTTCCAAAAGAATTTCTTTTTTAAAGAAATTTTTCCGAAAAAATTTCTCTTTTAAAGAAAATTCTTCTCTTAAAAAAAATTTTTCAAAAAATTTCTCTTTTAATAAAATTTCTTTTAAAATTTCTCTTTTATAGAAACATTTTGTAAATTATTTCTTTTATAGAAACTTTGTTTGGTCTTTATAGAAATTCTGTTTGGTCTTGCAACATAACAAACTTAATACACCGTAATTCACCTCTTGTGGTGAGTTTACAAAAGTTCTTTAATTTAAGTTTATTGTAATTTACAAAATCACCAGAGATGTCAGCAGTTAAAGTAAAATCCTTTCATTTCATTTATTTATAATAAATTTTAATACTTTTGACTTCGTTTTTCTCATGTTTTCTTGTTCTTCTTAGTAAAATTATAAAATATTTAAATATCTGAGTTCATCATAGTTTTTTGTCTCTTTTAAAGCCAAATAATGGTTGCACCAGGGATCTTTACTTTAGATTGTGGTTCCTGTTGTTGAATCAACCTGAAACATTGACAATTTTGATGTTGATGATGAGGACGTTGATGAGACTCTTGATGTTTATTTTCTTGCTTTTTGCCTGCAGTTTTTAACACCTTTTGGGGTCATGATGGCATCTTTTAAATATTTTAACAATCGTTCCATAAACTGACTTAAACAAAACAACAATAACAAAATGAGAAGAAAAAGAAGAAGCAGGAAACTAAAATTATACACAGTGGTATTAACTAGAAAAGAACCTTTTTTTGTCATCAACACTTGATAACAATTTCACAAAATATGAAAATTAAGAAAATGAAGAAAAAGCGATAAAATAAAATTTTATGCAAACAAAGAAGAAGCATGAAGTATTGAAGTTTTCATAAGAAGAAGTTTAATTTTTGGGAAATTTTTTTTTATTATGCAAAATTTTATAGAAAATTATTAAGTTCCAAAGAAAAGGTTTATACTCACATTTTCGAAATGTTTCAATTATCAACACATTTTTTACATTTCAGTTTATGATTTAATTAAACACACAGTATTTCTGAAAAGAGAGATGAAAAAAAATTAACATTATTTCACTTTTTTATAGGAAATTTTTAAAATCTTGCGTTTTAGAGGAAATTTTGGAAAAAAAGTTCCGTTTAAGAGAAAATTTTGTCATAATTTCTTTTAAAAGAGGACAAATTGTTTCTTTTTTTTTGAAAAATTTCATTTTCGAAGAAACTTTTTGAAAAATTTCCTTTTCGGAGAAATTTTTTTAAAAATTTCCTTTTCGGAGAATTTTTTTTATATTTCCTTTTCGGAGAAACTTTTTGAAAATTTTCCTTTTCGGAGATTTTTTTTGCAAAATTTCCTTTTCGGTAAAAGTTTTTGTAAAAATTTTTTTAGAGAAAAATTTAAAAAAATCATTTTCTGAAAAAGAAAGAAAATTAAAAAATAAAAAAAAAATATGAAAAATTTTATTTTTAGAGAAAAATTTTATTTTTAGAGAAAATTTTCTTTTTATACAAAATTTTTTTAAAAAATTTTTCTTTTTAGACAAAATTTTTGAAAAAATTTTCTTTTTAGAGAAAGTTTTTGAAAAATTAAGGAAAAATTTTCTTTTTAGAGAATTTTTTTTATTTTTTCTTTTTAGAGAAAGTTTTTGAAAAGTTTTTCTTTTAAGAGAAAATTTTTCTTTTTAGAAAAAATTTTTGAAAAATTTTTGTAGAGAAAATATTCTAAAACTTTTTTTAATTTCTTTTAAGACAAAAATTTTCTTTTATAGGAAAATTTTTAAAAATGTCTTGTTTTTCTAAAAAAAATTTCTAAAAATTTCCTTTTATACTAAATTTTAGTTCAAATTTTGCTTCAGAATCATAGTTCAGTCCAGATTATATTACAGATTCTAGTTCAAATTCTTGAATAGATTGTAATTCAGATTCTAGTTCAGATTTTAGTTCTAAATTCAGTTCAGATTCGAGTAGAGATTATAAATCAGAATTTGAAGTAAATTCTAGTTCAGAATTTTATTGATATTATAACTCAGATTCTAGTTAAGATTTGAGTTTGGATTCGTAGTCCAGGTTCTTGGTGACATTGTACTTCAGATTCACTATAATCCAGATTCTACTCGAGATTTCTGTTTATATTCTAAGTTCAGATTCTTGTTCAGATTCCGGTTCAGATTCTACTACAGATTCTAGTTCATATTTTATTTCAGGTTCTAAATCAGGATCCACTCTTAACAAAATTTGTTTCTTTTGAGTTTTTCTGTTTTAATGAGTCCTTTTTTATTTTACTGTTTACAGGAAGTTTTTTATAAAACTCCTTTTTACAGAATATTTTTAGGAAATTTAAAAATTTTTTTTTTTACAAAAGAAAATTTTTAATAAAATTTTTGCTATGAATTTCCGTTGTATAGGAAATTTTCTGTAAATGGAATTTTTTTCTAGTTTTGCCATTTTTATTGAAATTTTTGGAAATTTTCTCTAAATTTAATTTTCTAAAAAAAAACATCATACAAGTTTTTAGCTTTATTCTCTTTTTAATCACATTTAACCTGAATTTACATCAAATCAATAGATTAAAGTGTTATTAAGGTGTTTCATTTCGTCTGCAGTATTAATTACATTGAGCCCACAAATTCTTTAGGGGAATAAAGTAATTTTTTCTTTTAAGCAAAATTACATTTCAGCTAAGAAGGCCTTTTGTGCCCCAGACTGAAATTAATAAACAGACAACGTTTTGAAAATGTCTGAAATAAATGATGAAAAAAAAAAGAAATCAAAAGATTAATTTTCCACAACATGAATTTATTGTTGAAAACGTAATAAAACGATATTTTTAAAAATCAAATAAAGCAATAAAGAAAGATATAATCGCTAATACCGAATCTTCAATACCCTTCACCTACAAATGCCGGTGAAGTGAATACGTTTCGATTCGTACAAAAACACTAATTCACAAACGTATACAACATACACGACAATTTAATGATGAACAATTTTTGCTTGCACTTAGAGGCTGCCTCAGATATCGGTCTATATCTTTTAACATGAACCAATTTTGCTGGTTTTTAAAAGGAAACTTTTTAAGACAATAACAAATACTCAGGGCAAATTTCATTGAGCTCTGTAAATTATGGTGGATGTAAGCGTGCCAACAACAGACAGACAGGCAGGCAAAGGGACGGAAGGACATATGGGATCTGAGATAATTCCCTCTTAGCGTTACACACGGAATGACAAAGTTAATAAACCCTCTTCTTCTCCCTTGTGGTGGTGGGGGGTATAAAAACCCAGAAAAAAGTTTCCTTTTTTTAATTTAAAAACAAATCATTACAACAACAACAAATTGTAATTTGTTACAAATAAAACATTCAAAAAAGAACTTAAAAAAAAACAAAAATACATAAGAAGAACACTTATTGGTCCTGTAGCTACAGTAATTCATTAAATGACCATACCAACCTCTCTATCAACTTTAGGCCACATTACTGACATACAGGTCACGTAAACAAAAGAATATAAAAACTTGAAAAAAAAAACACCAAAAAAATGTATATAAACTGAAGCATCAGCTACTCCAACAACAATAACAAAAACAACAGCAGCATCGTAAAGAGCAAAATGTTGAACAGAGAAAATAAACACATTACGAAAGAAAACAACAACAACAACAACTTAAACAAACCCCAATGACATGATTCCCAAAACACCAACATGGACCTAACAGCAGCAGTAGCAGGCAACAACATAAAGAATGACTTGACTCGCTGGCTGGTTGACTCTGGATGGCTGAATGACTGGCGATTCATTCATTGATTCATTCATGTTGTTAAACAGGAAACGAACAATACAACAACAATTCATAATAACGAGTCGTAAGACGCAGGAGAAAAATGGTCGAACAGGACTTTATGTTTAACAAACGGTAAAACATGTTGTTTATAAATTCCTGTCTGTTTATTAAGCGCAGGAAAGGCTACAGAGATAGGAGGAGTGAAGAACAGTGGGTGAAAATGCCAACTGAACTAGAAGTTAAATGGAAGTTGAACTAGAATCTAAACTAGAGTCTGAACTAAGTAGAATCTGAACCAGAGTTTTAACTATAATCTAAACCAGAATCTGGACTGATATATAAACTATCACCTGAAGAATTTGAACCAAAATCCGGACTAATATATAAACTAGAATCTGAACTGGAATCTGAACTAGAATCTGAACTAGAATCTAAACTAGAATCTGGACTAGATTCTGAACCAGAATCATAACTATAAACTGAACCAGAATCTAGACTAAAATATAAACTATCACCTGAAATTGAATTTGAACCAGAATCAGAACATGAACTAAAATCTTAACTAGAATAAGGACTGAACAGGAATCTAAACAAAAATCGAAACTGGAATCTGAGCTGAAATCTGAATTGATATCTAAACTAGAATTTTAACCAAAATCCGGACTAAAACATAAACTAGAAACTGAACTGAAATCTAAACTGAATTCTGACCTGGAATCTGAATTGATATCTGAACTAGAAGCTTGAGTGGAAACCAAATTAAATTGAGGACTAGAAACTAAACTGATTTAAAAACTGAACTGGAATCTGAGCTAGAATCTGAACGAACATCTAAAGGACGAACTATAATTCAAATGGGATCCGTAATAGAACCTGAACCAGAATCGGAACTGGAATCTAAACTTGAACTGAAATAGAACTGAACTGGAACTGATCTAGAACTTAACTAGAACTGTACCAAAACTGAACTGTGATCTGAACAAGTATCTGATCTAAGGACTAAATATTGGTCTTATTTTTAAAAATTCCCTGTTTTCTTTTCCATTTCCTTTAATTCTAGCCCACTGTGCAAGCGAAGTAAAAAGGCAGAGGCCAAGCGTGTCATATTTGAAACAACAAAAAAGTACATTTGTTATATTTTCCGTAGTTGTTGTTCTCATCCTCAAGTTGTTCAATGAAGTGGGCTAAACAGAAAAGTGGCGCAAAAGTCTGAACAAAAAGGAAAAAAATTCTCCCTCAAAAAAATTAACTAAAAACTGAAACAATTAAAAAGGGCACGTGATATGATCGATATCAAATATACAACTGGTCACAAACAAAAAGAAATGAACAGTAGTAAAATTCGACAAGATTAGAATTTTACAACAACAATGTAAACAACATTATTAGGGAAGCAAACCAAAGAATGAGAAACAAAGAAAGAAAAAAGAAGAGAAACACAGTAACTGAAAGCCCCAATAATTAAAGGAAATTAAAAAGGATGCTCATTAGTAAATTGGTTGGGAAACAAATAACAATTGATATCCAACAAAAACAGCAACAGCAGCTGAAACAACAACAACATTTACAATTACTTTTACATACAAGTGAGACCTGTTAAAGATAGAAAAAATACAGTTCAGTTTCAGTTGTTCTTGTTGCTGCTGTAATTGTTCTCTTTCACCACTAACACAATTTGTAACTGTAATTGTAACTGTGCTTGTAATAGTAACTGTTTAAGTAAGGAAATGAAAATCGAAATGTGAATATATATATATGTGTGTGTATGTATGTTAAGGTATTTGTAATTGTCTTCGAACCATTTGAAATTAATTACAAAATTCTTTCTAATTAACTGATTTAGATTTTTTTCCTTCTCTATTTCTTTGTTTACTTTTTCCATTGATGTTCACTTATTTAGATCCTGATGTTCTGTTTGTATTTCTTTAATTTTTATGCTCATTTATATGTGGACTTATAAAAGTGGAGAATATGAACAGCTGTGCTTTAATGTGATTAAGACATACAAAAGCAAAAAAAAAGGAAAAAACTAGAGAACAATATTTTATCTTTATAAAATTTGGGAATTAATGTCCTGTCAATTGGTTTTATCTTTGACTCGATTGACACATACATATGTATGTGATTTGCTGAAATTCATAGGAAAACAAAAGTTTGTAGTTTTCCAAAAGCATGAGATTAGATTATTGTAACATTTGGGAAATAATTATAACATTTAGGCTGAAAGAATGTTCTTCTCAAAATCTTTAATTAAAAGTTTATTATTTTAATTATAAGTAAAGGAATTGTGGTGACATAAACTCAATTAGAATTGAATGAGAACTGAACCAGAATTGAACTTAAACTGAACAAGAACGCAACTAGAACTGAACATAAACTGAACTAGTGATGAACTAAAACTGAACTAGAACTGAACTAGAACTGAACTAGAACTGAACAAGAACTGAACTAGAACTGAACAAGAACTGAACTAAAACTTAACTGGAACTGAACTAGAACTGAACTAGAACTGAACAAGAACTGAACTGGAACTGAACTAGAACTGAACTAGAACTGAACTAGAACTGAACCAGAACTGAACTAGAACTGAAATGGAACTGAACTTGAGATGAACTAGAACTGAACTAAAACTTAACTAGAACTGAACTAGAACTGAACTGGAACTGAACTAGAGATGAACTAGAACTGAACTAGAACTGAACTAAAACTTAACTAGAACTGAACTAGAACTGAACTGGAACTGAACTAGAGATTAACTGGAACTGAACTAGAACTGAACTAAAACTTAACTAGAACTGAACTGGAACTGAACAAGAACTGAACTAAAACTGGACTGGAACTGAAGTTACAGAATTATTTCTAAAAAACTCGATTTGGTCACAATGTATAAGAGTAAAAGTGGGTAAAATATATATTTCATTCTAAATTCTACGCCGCTGCAAAGATCTAAAACTTGTAATCCTCCAAATGAACTCGAAAATGGTTCATCTCTAAATATGTGAAATTTTATTGTTAAATTGAAAAGTTGCAGATTTAGTTCAAAATCGATATGAAAGCACTGTGCGAGATCAAAATTAAGTCCGATTTTAAAACCTCTAAAACTATATGAAATGTTTTTTTGTCGAATGAAAAAATCAACGCAATCGAGGCGACCAATTTTAGAGGACTATGCCCCTATAAATATTTGGTGCCTGTAATCCTCTAAATCTACTTGTAAACCCAGATTTAGTTGTATGATTTTTTAATATCTCTAATGGTTGAAAAATTACAGAATTATATCCATAAAAGCTCTTTAATTTAATAAATCAACATAACCGAGGTGGATAACTTGGGAGGGCCACCGACTGTGTCGCTGACCATATAAGGGTCTGTATTTATATATATCATTTTGAAAATGTCTCAGCTCTAATTAACATTTCTAAAGTTACGAAATTATTTCTAAAAATCGGTTGCTTTAAAAAATTTATGTTTAATTTCTTTAATTTAAGTTATTGATGTGATAAAAACTTTAATATATATTTTTTTCATGGAACCTTTAAGTTTTTTGTTAATAAAATTGTTAAAACTTAAACTAATTGAGTTGTTTTTAGTTTATATTTTTTTGTTGCGGCTAAATTATAAGCTTTTTAACATTTTAAGCTCATAATAAAAATATTCCATTAAATAAAAACAAAACTTTAATTTCTTATCGCCTCGTAGTAGTTTGTGGCCTATTTAATGTTTTTATTATAATTTTTTCTTTTGACGCTCTTTTTTGTGTGTGAACATTTTTTTTATTATAATAAAAATGTCATTGTTACAGCAGGAACAGCAGCAGCAGCAATAGCAACAACAGCAGCAGTTATGGCTGCTATAATATTTAATAAACTATATAAAGTTACTAAATATAAATAAAATGTTAATACATACAAACATATATAAATTTCCACAAATACATTTATAAAGATTGAATATATGTTTATTTGCATGTGTGTGTGTCTGTGTGTGTTTGTATTTATTATTTTTAAATAAAAACTACAAATAAGTCGATTTTATGTGAAAAATTATATATATTTTATGTTTAAATAATTTATATGTCTTTTTGTATGTATGTGTATGTGATTTTTTTCGTTATAAATCTAACACAACAACAGATTATTATTATTATTTACATGTAAAAACTATGTCTCTAGTGTGTGTTTGTGCATGTGTGTATGAGTGGAACGTGATTTTAGTTGGTCTAGTGAAAACAAAAAGAAGAAGAAAAAATACCAAAACTTTTTTGTATAAATAAATGTTGAAATATAGTAGAATCGTGTTTATGAAAAAATGGCGATATTCAACAAAAAAAAAACAGCAACAACAATAAGAATAGTAAAAACAACAACGATAATCCTTGACTTTAACACAAAAACATAATTTATGTTTTTGATTTCCCTTGGAAACATTTTAAGGTTAATTTTTTTTATCTCTCTCTCTCTATCACTTTTTGTTACTCACATATTTTTCTCACTCACTCACTCACACACTCACTCGCTCGCTGGTCTTGTTCGTTCATTCGCTCAATGAATCTTACTCATGCAAACAATGTGTTTTTTTTCTTTTGCATGTGTATGCGTGTGTATGTGTTAAATTATATTGGTAAAGTGTTGGTATTTTACACACAGTGTACAAAAAAAAATGGAGAATGCGTGTATATGTGTTTAGAGGGTATTTATGCATTGTTTACGTGTCCTTTTTGCCGAGAGTAAAACATAAATGACAGACAGTGATTCCAGAACGCTTAATTGGGAAATAGTGTTGTATTTTTTGGAACCACTTAAGGTTTTTTTCAGGTATTTTCCATTAGAGTTTGGAGCCAAACAAGTTCTCAGTGAGTCAAGGGGACGAAGAGATAGTTCTTCGTAATACAGAAGTCTAAAAAGACTTCAATTACGGAATAACTCTATAACTTTGGAAATACCTAATATTTGGGAATGAAATTTCACACAGACATTATTGAGGTTTATTTCATTAGAGTTTGCGGCAACACAAGGTCTCTTTAAGACAAGTGGACGAGGAATAGTCCTCCATAGCTGAGTGATCGCAAAAACACTTATTTTTGAAAACAATTTAATAACTTTGGAACTATTGAATATTTTAAAAAGATTTCATATTCATATACTTGACATGTTTTTCAATTGATTTAGAACAACACAAATTCTAAATGAAGTCAAGGAACGGACCGATAGACCTCCAAATTTTGGTCACCTCGGCTATAAGAGTGAGATGGTAACAAGTATTAATTAAGAAACACTATGTTCACCTGAAACTTAGGAGAAACTGAATACTTTTAAATGAAAATTTACATAAACATTCATAAGATGTTTTCCAATTGAACTGAACCAGTACAAGTTCTAAGAAAGCCCAAGAGACGAGCGATATTCGTCTAAATTTGGTCACCTCGTTCAAAAACGTTTTTAAATAAATTTTCAAAAAATCGCCAAAATTTAATTTATGATTGATTTGATCGAAAAGAATTCCTTCACATAGAAAATCCTAAGAGTCATCTCCGAAAACAATCTTACATGTGCATGACATCTCTTATAGTTTAGGAGATATTTTTTCAATAAATTTTTAAACAATTTTAACCAATGTTTCCTTAAGTTTTTTACACTTCGTAGTTTCAATTCGACTCTAAAATATGTAAGAAGACATTTTTGGTTAATGTACAAAATTCCAAATAAATTGTGTTCAAAAATCATAAACCTATCTGAATCAGATCGTAAGATATATAATCCTAAAGTAGAAGTTACAAAGAAAAAATATTTGTAATACATTTTCCATGAATGTCTACTTTAAATCGAATAATTTCCGCTTGAACATAATATTTCAGTTATTATTCCAAAATAATGCTTAAAATAAGTTCAAATATAGTTAACTCGAGTCCATTAGGGTAAACACTTTCCCCTCAAGCCCTTTTACAAATTCTTAAATTTTAAAAATTTTTACTACAGATTTTTTTGAAGAAAAAAACTGTTTAAGACCAAAATTAAAGCTAAAAGTGCATTGTTTGTATACTTACAAATATTTCTATATTCACCAAGAAACTACATATGGATCAATGGTCCTATAATGACAGAATCACCAATTAACTAAAAAAAGTCAAATTTTGAAATGAATTTACCCCGCATAGAAATTTTGGGTATTTTGGAATAAAAAGTGGAATTTTGTTTAAGGTTCTGTATTGAGAATAACTTTCTCCTTATTATAGCCAAATTTCATTATCCTAACTTTACCTTAATGGATTTTATTTGAGATCAAATATTAAATTTTTTTTTACAAAATTTTACCGAAAGTGAAAATTTTAGAATTTTTGAAAAAATTATTAAAGAAATTTAACGTTATCGCATGATTTGGAACATTTGATTATTTTTCAAGTAATTACCTTTCCAACGATACCAAACACTTATAAAATAATTTTACTTAAACTTTTAAAATTTATATTGAACTTGATCATTTAAAAAAAAAAAATTTGCATATTTTCATGATCAAAGTCCGTGAAAGGTCCTTTTAAACAAAAATCATTTTAATGACCACTGTGCAACACAGCAAAATAATAAAAACAATAACAAAATGTAGCAAAATAAAATATTCTATCGAATGACAACAGCAACAACAACTACAACGAATAAAAATTCTTAACAAAGACTATAATGAGTCAGTCCATTGTTGTTGCTGCTGCTGTTGTTGTTGTTGTTGTCATCAACTAAATTTTTCTCATTTATTCAAACGTGTGATAATTTTCACTACAACACATACATACATACATACATACATACATACATACATACATACATACATACATACATACATACATGTATCTGTGTAGAAAAGTATGTGTCTAAATGACAATTTTACTCAATCAGCGTTTTTGCACATACATGTGTGTGTGTGTATGTCTCTGTGTTCTGTTAATTTTCAAGAGCAGCCAGTCAGTCACTCAGTCAACTAATTTTACAACAATGTCTTTTTTATTTCACTCTTTCTCTCTGTCTCTCTCTTTCTCTTTACCTATTTTGTTTCCATTTTTGTTTCAATAGCAGTTGTTGCTATTGTTGCCTAACAATGCCAAACGTTTAATTGACTTTTAGTTTAAGTGTGTATGTATGTGTGTCTGTGTGTGTTTTTATGCATATGTGTTGCTGTGAAATTAAAAGTGTTTGTTACATTTTTTTGTTGTTCAAAAATAGCATTTCCAAGCAATTTTAAGTTCACTTTTAGTTGCGTTTTAATATATTTTTAGTTTATGCTGAATATTTAAAACTATAATTAGAACAATTTTAAACAGTTTTCACTTAAAAGATTTTTAAGCAAAAAGAATTTAAAGCAAAAAGTCTTAAAATTTAGAAAATCGAAATAAAATTTTGAAATTTCCAGTTAATCTTCTCTTTAGAGTTTCATTTGCGAAGGTGTTCATATCGATTTTTTGGATATAATTCTGTAACTTTTAAACCGTTAGAGACATTTTATTACAATTTCATGTGCTTAGAGCTAATATGCCTTGGAACTATTCTGCATGAGCACAAACGCCTATGTGGTCAGGGACGTAGTTGGGGACTCTCCCAAGTTGACCATCTGTGTGTGGGCAAATTGTTTTTCAAAAATTCACCAAAAATTAATTTGTGAATTAACACACATGAAATTTTGTACACAAATAGTTTCACTAAATCTCTACCAAAATACACTTACGTAAGTAAATTATCTCTTATAGTTTCAGAGATATTTAAACCGAAATAAATTGTTAACCTATTTTTTCTTATGCCTTTTTAAGTCTTTTTAAATTGGTGGACTTAATACAGGTTCTAACACTTTTTTAAAATAATATGCCCGATTCCCTATAGAATTCTAAAATATATCACTGAAATAACCGTATAAATATACGAATCCATTTAAAAGTTATGGAAATCTGAAATTGAAAAAAAATGTCTGGTATTCATTTTCAAGGTGGCAGCAATCATACACTGAAAAAAACTTTTATTTGTTCTGAAATTTATGATTTTTGAACAGTTTTATGAAAAATATCCAAACGGGAATACATACAAACTAAATCATGATGTTTTTAGGGCAAAGATCTGAGCACAAGCCCCATCCAAAGTGGGTCAATTTAAAAAAAAATTGTTTTAAATTATTTTCTGAAATTTTCAAATCTCAAAGCTGAAATGATATTTAGGTTATTCTTAATATATATGGCAACATATATAAGGTAAACACCCAAAAAGTATTTTTCGCCTTACGGCACTTACAATGACACAGTTCTACATTTTAGTGAAAAGAACTCCAAATTTTTTTACTTAATTTATACGGTGAGAGATTTGGGTATTTTCGTATAAAAAAGTGAGAATTTTTTTAAGAGATCTCGATTTTGGATAAGTTCGTATTGAAATTTCAAATAAGTACCGTTAATCGTATTGATTTTATTTTATATTCCAGATATGAGTGTTTTTTTCCAAAACAGGAAATTCAAAATTATTTTTTTAATTTGTGACTTCAATTGAGAGTTCACTTACTTTAAATTAATGAGTCTTTATGGATTAATAATAATAAAAGTATTTCAACCGTAATTCATATAATTTAAATCCGGATGATTTTTGTGTAGAGGCCCATCCACAAGTCCTTTCCAAATTTGGTCAATTAAAAAATATTTGATTTTTTTCTTTTTTTGCTAAATTTTCATATCTCAATTCTAGAACCTTCTTTAATTTATCCTTTATTTATAGCTACATATGTAGAGCACACATCCAAAATGTATTTTCTATCGTATCGCCCATATAACGACAGGGTCTTCTTTGTAAAATAAAAGAAAAAACTAAAATTTTTTATACTTGATTTATACCGTTTGGGATTTTGGGATTTTTTGCTTTGAAAGGTGGGAATTTTTTTAAATTTCTGATTTGCAGGCAAGTTCATGTCGAACATATTGAAATTTCTAGTTAATACAGTTGTTCGTTGAAATTTTATTAACGTTTAAATTTGAATTTATTTTGTCAAAGAAAAAGCAGGAGTTCAAAATCTTACGATCTTCATAAATTTTTGGCGGTAAATTACATTCTATTAAATTTTTATTAAAAAATTGTGAATTCTCCAGTCTTATGCTTTTCAAAGATACCAAATACTTGTATAAAAAGTTTTTTTATTGGCGGGAAATCAAATCTAAAACGGACTTCCTGCAGGTTTTTTCCATACATTTCTATGACAATGTATCCGAGGTGGTTAAATTTAGACGACCACCAGCTACAGTCCTGACCAGATAGGGGCCTATTTTCCACTAAATCAATACGAAAACAGCTCGGCTTTAACCTTCTCAAATTTCACTATGACATCTCTTACGGTTTAAAAGTTATAGAATTATTTTCGAATGAATTGATTTGGAATTAAATTAAATGTTGCAGTCAGCCGTTTGAAACTGAGTCAAAATGAAAATTTATTTACTTTAAATAACTTGGCCGCCTTATTGGTTTCCACCCGACCACAAGAAGAGACCAATTTTTATGAAAAAAATCCTTTTTATATTCCAATCACTTGTTTTCCACTGAAAATACATTTTTTTTTTAAAGTTCCTGTCTCAGATTTATGATTATTTTTTCAATATTCGCCTACAATTTTTCCTTGTTACCAGAAGAACAGAACATCAACTTGGCCACCAGCTGGATTTATATTGTCAATCGTTAATGTGTTTTCATGCAAATTTTATGCATAAGAAATGAAAGAATTGAAGAGAAGAAGAGAAAACGTAATAATAAATTTTTGCAATATTTTCAATAAAACTGAATACAAATGAAAACGAACAGATTTTTGCAATCAGAACAAACTCATCAAATCCACTATTTTGGCCTTAAATACAGAGTGAAAATATTCACCACAAAACACCAATAACAGAAAAACCGATATCAACCAATATACCAGCAACATTTTCAACAACAACAACAAGAAAAACAATAAACAACAGGAGCAGAAACAACAGCCATCAGATCATCATTCATGAACAGTAAATGTCTGCGGGTGATTTCATATGTTGTTATTTCTTCTTACACCCTCTCTCTCTCGCATCTCTTTCCCTCTTTAAGGATAAATTTCATTGGAATCACAGGAAAAAATAACAATAAACATTAAATACAAAAAGAAATCATATAAGAGAAATTCATGAAAAACAAAAGAGGACTGAAAAATAAACATAAATAAATTTTAATGGCAAAACAATTAAACAGGAACTTCCGGGAAAACGTAAAAACAGCATCAAAATGGGGAGGGCAAAAATGCTAAAACAACAATCATAAACAACTAAACAGAAATTAAATATAAATTTCTTACTAAAATACTTTTCAAGAAAATTGAAAATAATATAAATTAATTTGAAGATTTTACAGTGGATAAGAATGCAGAAATTTTGGAAATGATACCAAAACTTTTAAATGGCTAAAAGGATTCCTTTCTTGTACTATGAAGCAATAGCTAAGGAGTCTGTCATTATAAAGATGAAAAATGAAAACTGTAACATAAGCAGGAGGAAAGTTAGAGGAGCTTAAATAAGGATAAATATAACATTAACTTTGATAGCATCGTTGCAGGGAAAAGGGATATAATTCTAAAACTGTGGAAATGCAATATATTTTTCAATGAAATTTCACACGGACATTACTGAACTGTTTTTCATTAATTTGGAAAAGCACAAGTTCTTTGAAGATTTCAGGAACGTTAGGGAGAACCTCTAAGTTAGACCTCTACGGGTAAAAAAATGCTTCTTTATTCAAAAGCCGACAGAATATGAATTTATGATTTCATTTAAAATAAATGGGCACATAAACATTCCTTAAAATTATTCTCAAAGGAGATGGAGTAGTACAAGATCTGAAAAGATCTAGGGGGCAGGTTATGAAATCGGACATGAAATTGGACATGAAATTATATTTATGACTTAAATGAGGAAAAATCGCTACAAGGAAGGAAATTTGTCATTTTTTAAAAGAGGCGGATTTTTAGTTCGTAGACATTACAGGTGACAAAGGGTGGACTTTCTATAATTCTTTATATAGAAAGTTCTATTCTCTTTTTAAATACCGATAGAAATCTGAATACAAATGATCTTATAATTTTCCAAAAAGGGGAGAGGGGCCAAGAGTTCTTAGTGCAGAGATGGACTTACAAAATCTATAAAAATGTATTTTTAATTTTCAAGAAATTTCATTTCCAATTTGAGAGAAATAATTTAACATGCAAATAATCCTTATAATTCTTGACCCACAGTGAAGGAATCCAGGGTCTAGGGGCAAGAGAAAAGAGCTCAAAGTTTGTCATCGGATATGATTTTTTCTTTTAAATTTACAAAAATTCTGATTAAAAGGAAAACGTGTGTAGAAAATCTGAAAATACTCCACAGAAAGCCTGGGGAGCATAAGATCTTCGTGAATCTACTGCCAGAGATGGAACTCCAAAGATCGTTAGCTTGGATATGATGGCTTTTAAATGGTAAATACCTCATTTTTTGTTTGATTGGAAAAATTTTACCTTCTGATATTTCTTACAATCCTCTATATAAAGGAAGAATGGATCCAAGGAGCAAGATATTGACCTCCTATATTTCCCAGCTCTGATATTGATTTTCTTTCTTATAAATATGACAAAATATAATTTCAGGAAATAAAATATGCTGATAATCCATATAATTCTTTTCACAGGAGTAAAAGTAGCACAAGTTCTTAATGAGTCCAGTATGTTAGATATGGACTCGAAAGTATATCAAATTTCAAATTTCTAATTTGATTGAAAAAATATGCTGATTATACTTATAATTCTCTACAATAATGTCATTACATGCGAAGGATATACCTAATAATTTGAAGATATATGGGACAAGGTAAATTTTTGTGGATTCAATTTGGACTTAAAATAATTCAAAACATATTTTCTGCATTCTAAACAAATTAAACCTCTGCATTTAACAGTATGCCACGCCCACAATTTTAAATATTTTAAATCACTTTTGATTTTATAACCTCAAAATATTTACTATTCACTGGCTTTAAAAATTGGAAAAACCAAGTCAATAAGAAGTAGTTTTAGACCAATACAAATTACAACTCAATAAAAGTAAGAATGTGAAAGACTCCCTCATTTCGGTACCCATACAACTGTAAATGTAGAAGCATTTTGGTTCTTATTTTGCACAGTGAATTATAACTCCTTCAGAAGCTGCAATGAAAATTTTATCGCAATCTCACTAACCTTCTTTTTTCTCTGTGTATTCAGTACAAATAATTCTAATTCCATTATGTTTATTTTAATTCCCCTTTTTATTCCTCTTTTAATAGTTTCACAAAAGACTTAAACTCTCGGTTTTAATACCTTAAGGCGTATACACACACATACGCATTAAATAGATTTTCAAATAATATTATTTTAAATTTGTATTTAAATCATTATAAAATTATATAAATGGTTTATTAAAATTTATTTTTCTTATTTAGATTTAATTAAAATTTTCTCAAAAAAAAAATTAAAACTCATTTAAGATAAACATTTGATGTTTTGCTATAAAAGACGATTAATTAAAATGTTTAAATTACAAAAAAGACCTTAAAGATGAATTTCAAAATAAATTAATTAAAATATAGAATAAATCTTTAATAGTTTTAGATAAAGAGAAATTTATTCAAAAATAATTATATAAAAGTATAATAATTATTATAATCCCAACATCATGTTATTTTAGGGAAATGCAAATGGAAAAACACAGAAAATTAGTATTTTAATCTTAAACTGATTAAATGAACAATAGAGAGTTAAAGGCAAATATGTTTATTGTTAATTAAAATTTCTTTGAATTAATATTAATCATACGTCTAGTTATTTTAAAACGAATATTTTGGCAAATATCCCATAACTTGTGTAGCGTAAAAGATATCCAACACAATTTGACACAGCTACAGCTGAGATGTTTCTGATTTTATCAGCAAGAACTAAGTTTACTAGCGACTCTCACGATTTGTGGGTGTCACTGCAAAATTCGTTATCCCTGAGCAGAAGAAGATTTAAGAAGAAACGAAAGCAAAGTTTCCACATTCATTTTTGTTTAATTGTGTAGTAATTTGTACAAGTATTTGATGTCAATTGAAAGGTAATTACATGAAAATAATACAATGTAATGATAAAGTATTAAATTAAATTTCTTTAATAATTTTTCTAAAATTCCA
>PYHX02000205.1:40000-42920 GCA_004302925.2 Cochliomyia hominivorax | reverse complement strand
ACAAGTATTTAATACATATAAGAACTCCACCGGTAATACGCTTACATACATAAGGTACAGTACAAACTACAATTATAGTTGTACTACCCGTATGAAGCACAAGTTCAACTACGAACGTTTTAACCGCAACAACTTTAATATACGCTATTGGAGCTGGAGTTACCGCGGCTGCTGGCACCAGACTTGCCCTCCAATAGGTCCTTGTTAAAGGATTTAAAGTGTACTCATTCCAATTACAGGGCCTCTAATATGAGTCCTGTATTGTTATTTTTCGTCACTACCTCCCCGAGCTGGGAGTGGGTAATTTACGCGCCTGCTGCCTTCCTTAGATGTGGTAGCCGTTTCTCAGGCTCCCTCTCCGGAATCGAACCCTGATTCCCCGTTACCCGTTGCAACCATGGTAGTCCTAGATACTACCATCAAAAGTTGATAGGGCAGACATTTGAAAGATCTGTCGTCGGTACAAGACCGTACGATCTGCAAGTTATCTAGAGTTCAACCATATTAACGATCTTGCGATCGCTTGGTTTTAGCCTAATAAAAGCACACGTCCCAAAGGTCCGTGTTTATATTGCATGTATTAGCTCTAGAATTACCACAGTTATCCAAGTAACTGTTAACGATCTAAGGAACCATAACTGATATAATGAGCCTTTTGCGGTTTCACTTTTAATTCGTGTGTACTTAGACATGCATGGCTTAATCTTTGAGACAAGCATATAACTACTGGCAGGATCAACCAGAATAATGTTATTTTATTTTATATTATTGCTTTCAATATTTTTATGTATTGAAAAGAAACAAAAACGGCATTCTTTGCTCCGTAAGCCTTCATACCGTCCTTTATTTCAACATTCAAACATTTATTTATTTCAACAATAATATTTTATTTCATTTATTCATTTTAACATTGCTTCATATAATATTTTTCAATATATATGAATGTTTTTGATATGTAATTAAGAATTACACTTTTTCTTATTTTTATTGCTATGGCGGCATAAAACCCAGTGTTTGGTTAGTTTTATATAAATTTTATTATATGTGAGCGAAATATGTTTTTCCTCATTCAAGAATTCATACCATTCTATAGTTTTAGAAAAACATATTTCAGTTTAGACATGAAATTCGACGAACCATTTATTTAAAGCAACATAAAGCCGCTAAAAACAATGAATCCATCACAAAGATTTTTTTAAGTGAACCTCAACACTTTATGTGAATCACCACATACCAAGTGAAAAATTCAAAATTTTCATTAATACAACATTATATTTTATCAGTTTAACATAACAAATTTTTAATTTTTCAATTTTTGTTCGGCCATACACAATCATAATATAATACCATTTTGTGATGCAAATAGTGCCATTAAAAGCCTTAGCTTTGTCACATTCTTGCTCACATTTTGGTTTTTTATCCATAATAATGCCAAACAAATTGATTTCCATTCATAAAATAGTCAAACTAAACAAAAAATTTTTTTTGAATTTTTCATAGTACTATGATGTGGTGAACAACATAGAGATATATAAAGATGTTTACGTACAGGTTCCCTGCCAGTTACGTTTTTAAAAAATTTTAAAAATTCATAACTTTCGTTCTAATTAATATTTTTTGAAAATTCTTTTTGCCATTGATTAGTATTGATTAGATCTATAATTAAAAATTTTAAAAATTGTAAATTTTGAAAAATTTCAATTTTGAAAATTTTCACATTTGGTTACCACATCTTGCAAAATGTTACATTTTGTGAAATCATAATTTTTGTTACCATATTTTGTAAAATGTTAATTATGATTAAAAGTTACTGTATTTTGTAAAATGTAAATTATAATTATTTAAAAAAATTTGTTTCCATATATTGTAAAATACAAACTACTATATTTTCATCAAAATTTGTTACCATATATTGCCAAGTGCAAAAGATTTTATTTATTTATTATATTAAATTTTTCTTTTTCTTAATATTTTATAAAACATAAATAAAATTCATTATAAATTGTAACTCATATTTTATATTTTTGAAATTATAACTTATTAAATTGATTAAAAATTTGTAAATTATGGAAACATATCATAATTTTTTATATAATTATATATATATTTTCATATATTAATAATTGTTTATGAAAATATTAAACAATTATTTAAAATTCTTCAGAACTTATATAAAATTCATATAGAATTACAATGACCAATTTGAATTTTTTTTTAAATTTATATCTTATTATGTTTATTAAACTTTTGTAAATTATGGAAACATTATATATTTATATATATTACCACATTTTAATTATTCTTATAAAAATTTTCAAAGATATTTTCAATTTTTTCTAAACATGTATGAATTATATTACAAATTTTAATGCATAATTTTATTTATTTTGAAAATTACATATTATTTTAATAAAACTATTGTAATATATGGAAACAATTAATACTTTTTAAATATTTGCTATTGCTTTAATAATACAATATGTAAAATTTTTATATCATTGTTTCACAATAATAGTCTTTAAACAATTTCATTTCATAAAGTTGATATTGTCAACTTGTAAAATTTTTATATTCTTGCTTCACAATTATATATTTTGAACTTGACAATGTGATACAGACAACATTATTATTATTTTAATTCAACAAGTCGAAATTTTCAACTTGTAAAAATTTTAAAATTTTTTGCTTCACAATGATAGATAGACTTTGAACAATTCATTGATCAAGTTGAAAATTTCAACTTGTAAAAATTTTTATATTCTTGCTTCACAATTATATATTTTGAACTTGACAATGTGATACAGACAACATTATTATTATTTTAATTCAACAAGTCGAAATTTTCAACTTGTAAAAATTTTAAAATTTTTTGCTTCACAATGATAGATATGACTTTTGATCAAGTTGAAAATTTCAACTT
>PYHX02000205.1:17500-35000 GCA_004302925.2 Cochliomyia hominivorax | reverse complement strand
CTTTTCATTATAACTTGAAAATTTTCGGCTTTCGCCTTGAACTTAGGACCGACTAACTCGTGATCAACCACTGTTCACACGAAACCCTTCTCCACTTCAGTCCTCCAAGGTCTCATTCGATTATTTGCTACTACCACCAAGATCTGTACCAATGGCAGCTCCATGCAGGCTTACGCCAAACACTTCTATGCTCACCATTGTACCCTCCTACTCACTAAAGTTTCAAAGTTTATAATCCAACCGAGATTGAACATAAACCATCTACTTTAGCGGTAATGTATAGGTATACAACTTAAGCGCCATCCATTTTAAGGGCTAGTTGCTTCGGCAGGTGAGTTGTTACACACTCCTTAGCGGATTACGACTTCCATGTCCACCGTCCTGCTGTTTTAAGCAACCAACGCCTTTCATGGTATCTGCATGAGTTGTTAATTTGGGCACCGTAACATTACGTTTGGTTCATCCCACAGCGCCAGTTCTGCTTACCAAAAGTGGCCCACTGGGCACATTATATCACAACCACAACCTTCATACCAAGAAAGGTGAGGTTCTTACCCATTTAAAGTTTGAGAATAGGTTAAGGTCGTTTCGACCCTAAGGCCTCTAATCATTCGCTTTACCAGATAAGATTATTTTACATAATTTTTAAATGCACCAGCTATCCTGAGGGAAACTTCGGAGGGAACCAGCTACTAGATGGTTCGATTGGTCTTTCGCCCCTATACTCAATTCTGACAATCGATTTGCACGTCAGAACTGTTTCGGTCTTCCATCAGGGTTTCCCCTGACTTCAACCTGATCAAGTATAGTTCACCATCTTTCGGGTCACAGCATATATGCTCAAGGTACGCTCTAGTTAGAGGTATAAATAATATAAATATTATTATACATAACTATATAGAACGCCCCGGGATTGAATTAATAGACTATAAATAGGCTAAAAATTAATCCCATTATATAAGTTATGTTAATTTCGCTATTAGGTTTTTATTCCCAATAACTTGCAAATATGTTAGACTCCTTGGTCCGTGTTTCAAGACGGGTCCCGAAGGTATCCTGAATCTTTCGCATTGTTAATCATATAAGTGCATATAATAAACATAAAAATCAATGATTAATATGCTATTATAAAATATAAATATTTAAGCACTATATATAATAAATCTATCAACACTTTATCAAATCAAAAGCATTTATTCTATGTTAAATTGCAAGCAAAATAATTTGAATAAACATTTGCAATTGATCTTTTGATAAATATTTGATGTTAATAGATTACAATGTCCTTTTATAGAAAAAATGCACACCATTATTATAATATTATAAATATTAAAATCATAATGATGAATTTTCTATAATGGATATTCAGGTTCATCGGGCTTAACCTCTAAGCAGTTTCACGTACTATTTAACTCTCTATTCAGAGTTCTTTTCAACTTTCCCTCACGGTACTTGTTTACTATCGGTCTCATGGTTATATTTAGTTTTAGATGGAGTTTACCACCCACTTAGTGCTGCACTATCAAGCAACACGACTCTTTGGAAATGCCATCTAGTAATCATTAACGTTATACGGGCCTGGCACCCTCTTTGGGTAAATGGCCTCATTTAAGAAGGACTTAAATCGTTAATTTCTCATACTAGAAATTTGACATTCCATACACTGCATCTCACATTTGCCATTAAGACAAAGTGACTTAGTGCTGAACTATTTTCTTTTCGCTCGCCGCTACTAAGAAAATCCTTGTTAGTTTCTTTTCCTCCCCTCATTAATATGCTTAAATTCAGGGGGTAATCCCATATGAGTTGAGGTTGTATAAAAATATTAAAGAAAAAAAAAAAAGAAAATTCTTTTTTTCCTTCTTTAAAATATCAAAACCATGAATATAAAAAAACATTTCTTTATTTACACAAAATAAAAAATTCTTTTTATTAAAGAGGCAATTCTAGTTTCATAAATATTTTATGCTAGACTTTCCTCAATAAAAAAAGAATATAAAAATATATACACCAATATATTTTAAATACTCTGTTTTTTATTCATTTTATGAGGTTTTGTATCTTTAGCTATTAGTATTATGGAAACTAATAAAATAATTTCCAGTAACACAACATGTGCTTAATTTCTTTATATATTAAATATAAAGAAAAAGCAACTTATTTAGCATAGTCTTACAACCCTCAACCATATGTAGTCCAAGCAGCACTCTAATTATAAATTAAAGTACCTTAACAGCATGGACTGCGATATGCGTTCAAAATGTCGATGTTCATGTGTCCTGCAGTTCACACGATGACGCACAGTTTGCTGCGTTCTTCATCGACCCATGAGCCAAGTGATCCACCGCTTAGAGTGATAATATATTTTATTTTAGTTAGCTGTTCATTTATCTTTTTATTGAAAGAAATCAAAAATACACCAAAAGATCAAATTGGCATACATCAATTCCTTCAATAATATTTTTTTTATTGTTTGATTTTAAAACATACAAAGTTTGTTGCGAATGTCTTAGTTCTACAAGAGAACAAAAATTAACTTATATAAAACTTTCGTAATATACAAGTACAACTATAATTGTATGTTTATTATTTAAAATGTATGGAGATGTAAAAATCACCAGTACATTCATTTAATGTATGGATATATTATAAAATAATAATATTTTATATTTTTCCAGTACATTTAAAAATTTTTTGTTTTACGACTGTGCACACATTTAGAATGTGTGCACAAAAATAGGCTTTGGGACACCTACGTCGTAATTGCACTGCCGCCCCTTCAGTGCTATAAATATTAATATTTTTTAATATTAATATTTTTTTTTTCAATTTCATCCAAAAAAATTAGATGAAATTGGGATACCAATAATTTTGCACTGCCCTCTTTCAGTGCAAAATATTTTTTCAAATTATATAATTTTTATTTTAATTATATAAATTGAAGTGGGATACCAATAAATTGCACTGCCGCCCCTTCAGTGCAAAATATTTATATTGTTTTTTTTTTTTTTTTTTTTTTTAATTTTTATTAAAAAATTAAATGATTGCCGTGCTCAATCATATATTATTTATAAAAAATTGCACTGCCCCTTCTGACTAGAGCAATGCAAAATATTTATATTTTTTTTAATTTTTATACAAATTTTAAAAATTTGTATTTTATTTTTATTTTAATTATATATATATTATCTTTACAGATATATAATATAATTTTGGTTTTATATTTTACGGTAGGAACACAATAATGATCCTTCCGCAGGTTCACCTACGGAAACCTTGTTACGACTTTTACTTCCTCTAAATAATCAAGTTCGGTCAACTTTTGCGAAACATCCGTAACACACAAGGCGTTACAGTGATCACGTCCGGAGACCTCACTAAATAATTCAATCGGTAGTAGCGACGGGCGGTGTGTACAAAGGGCAGGGACTTAATCAATGCGAGTTAATGACTCACACTTACTGGGAATTCCAAGTTCATGTGAACAGTTTCAGTTCACAATCCCAAGCATGAAAGTGGTTCAGCGGTTTACCCGGACCTCTCGGTCTAGGAAATACACGTTGATACTTTCATTGTAGCGCGCGTGCAGCCCAGGACATCTAAGGGCATCACAGACCTGTTATTGCTCAATCTCATTTTGCTAGACGCAATTTGTCCATTTAAGAAGCTAGTGTCCTTATAATGGGACAAACCAACAGGTACGGCTCCACTTTCATAAACACATTCAAACACTCACACATTTTACTGCGCTCGTGAATGAAGGCTACAAAAGCTTCAAAACCATAATCCTGAAAGCATCTATTTAATATATTTGAGTCTCGTTCGTTATCGGAATTAACCAGACAAATCACTCCACGAACTAAGAACGGCCATGCACCACCACCCATAGATTCGAGAAAGAGCTATCAATCTGTCTTACACACTTATGTTCGGACCTGGTAAGTTTTCCCGTGTTGAGTCAAATTAAGCCGCAGGCTCCACTCCTGGTGGTGCCCTTCCGTCAATTCCTTTAAGTTTCAGCTTTGCAACCATACTTCCCCCGGAGCCCAAAAGCTTTGGTTTCCCGGGAAGCGACTGAGAGAGCCATGATAGTAGCTACACCCAATTGCTAGCTGGCATCGTTTATGGTTAGAACTAGGGCGGTATCTGATCGCCTTCGAACCTCTAACTTTCGTTCTTGATTAATGAAAACATCTTTGGCAAATGCTTTCGCTTAAGTTAGTCTTACGACGGTCCAAGAATTTCACCTCTCGCGTCGTAATACTAATGCCCCCAAACTGCTTCTATTAATCATTACCTCTTGATCTAAAAACCAATGAAAGTAGAACAGAGGTCTTATTTCATTATTCCATGCACAAAATATTCAGGCATTTGGAGCCTGCTTTAAGCACTCTAATTTGTTCAAAGTAATTGTACCGGCCCACAACAACACTCGATGAAGAGCACTGAAGCAGGTTTAAATAGGAGGAATATGCATAAATACAAGTATTTAATACATATAAGAACTCCACCGGTAATACGCTTACATACATAAGGTACAGTACAAACTACAATTATAGTTGTACTACCCGTATGAAGCACAAGTTCAACTACGAACGTTTTAACCGCAACAACTTTAATATACGCTATTGGAGCTGGAGTTACCGCGGCTGCTGGCACCAGACTTGCCCTCCAATAGGTCCTTGTTAAAGGATTTAAAGTGTACTCATTCCAATTACAGGGCCTCTAATATGAGTCCTGTATTGTTATTTTTCGTCACTACCTCCCCGAGCTGGGAGTGGGTAATTTACGCGCCTGCTGCCTTCCTTAGATGTGGTAGCCGTTTCTCAGGCTCCCTCTCCGGAATCGAACCCTGATTCCCCGTTACCCGTTGCAACCATGGTAGTCCTAGATACTACCATCAAAAGTTGATAGGGCAGACATTTGAAAGATCTGTCGTCGGTACAAGACCGTACGATCTGCAAGTTATCTAGAGTTCAACCATATTAACGATCTTGCGATCGCTTGGTTTTAGCCTAATAAAAGCACACGTCCCAAAGGTCCGTGTTTATATTGCATGTATTAGCTCTAGAATTACCACAGTTATCCAAGTAACTGTTAACGATCTAAGGAACCATAACTGATATAATGAGCCTTTTGCGGTTTCACTTTTAATTCGTGTGTACTTAGACATGCATGGCTTAATCTTTGAGACAAGCATATAACTACTGGCAGGATCAACCAGAATAATGTTATTTTATTTTATATTATTGCTTTCAATATTTTTATGTATTGAAAAGAAACAAAAACGGCATTCTTTGCTCCGTAAGCCTTCATACCGTCCTTTATTTCAACATTCAAACATTTATTTATTTCAACAATAATATTTTATTTCATTTATTCATTTTAACATTGCTTCATATAATATTTTTCAATATATATGAATGTTTTTGATATGTAATTAAGAATTACACTTTTTCTTATTTTTATTGCTATGGCGGCATAAAACCCAGTGTGTTTGGTTAGTTTTATATAAATTTTATTATATGTGAGCGAAATATGTTTTTCCTCATTCAAGAATTCATACCATTCTATAGTTTTAGAAAAACATATTTCAGTTTAGACATGAAATTCGACGAACCATTTATTTAAAGCAACATAAAGCCGCTAAAAACAATGAATCCATCACAAAGATTTTTTTAAGTGAACCTCAACACTTTATGTGAATCACCACATACCAAGTGAAAAATTCAAAATTTTCATTAATACAACATTATATTTTATCAGTTTAACATAACAAATTTTTAATTTTTCAATTTTTGTTCGGCCATACACAATCATAATATAATACCATTTTTGTGATGCAAATAGTGCCATTAAAAGCCTTAGCTTTGTCACATTCTTGCTCACATTTTGGTTTTTTATCCATAATAATGCCAAACAAATTGATTTCCATTCATAAAATAGTCAAACTAAACAAAAAATTTTTTTTGAATTTTTCATAGTACTATGATGTGGTGAACAACATAGAGATATATAAAGATGTTTACGTACAGGTTCCCTGCCAGTTACGTTTTTAAAAAATTTTAAAAATTCATAACTTTCGTTCTAATTAATATTTTTTGAAAATTCTTTTTGCCATTGATTAGTATTGATTAGATCTATAATTAAAAATTTTAAAAATTGTAAATTTTGAAAAATTTCAATTTTGAAAATTTTCACATTTGGTTACCACATCTTGCAAAATGTTACATTTTGTGAAATCATAATTTTTGTTACCATATTTTGTAAAATGTTAATTATGATTAAAAGTTACTGTATTTTGTAAAATGTAAATTATAATTATTTTAAAAAAATTTGTTTCCATATATTGTAAAATACAAACTACTATATTTTCATCAAAATTTGTTACCATATATTGCCAAGTGCAAAAGATTTTATTTATTTATTATATTAAATTTTTCTTTTTCTTAATATTTTATAAAACATAAATAAAATTCATTATAAATTGTAACTCATATTTTATATTTTTGAAATTATAACTTATTAAATTGATTAAAAATTTGTAAATTATGGAAACATATCATAATTTTTTATATAATTATATATATATTTTCATATATTAATAATTGTTTATGAAAATATTAAACAATTATTTAAAATTCTTCAGAACTTATATAAAATTCATATAGAATTACAATGACCAATTTGAATTTTTTTTTTTAAATTTATATCTTATTATGTTTATTAAACTTTTGTAAATTATGGAAACATTATATATTTATATATATTACCACATTTTAATTATTCTTATAAAAATTTTCAAAGATATTTTCAATTTTTTCTAAACATGTATGAATTATATTACAAATTTTAATGCATAATTTTATTTATTTTGAAAATTACATATTATTTTAATAAAACTATTGTAATATATGGAAACAATTAATACTTTTTAAATATTTGCTATTGCTTTAATAATACAATATGTAAAATTTTTATATCATTGTTTCACAATAATAGTCTTTAAACAATTTCATTTCATAAAGTTGATATTGTCAACTTGTAAAATTTTTATATTCTTGCTTCACAATTATATATTTTGAACTTGACAATGTGATACAGACAACATTATTATTATTTTAATTCAACAAGTCGAAATTTTCAACTTGTAAAAATTTTAAAATTTTTTGCTTCACAATGATAGATAGACTTTGAACAATTTCATTTGATCAAGTTGAAAATTTCAACTTGTAAAAATTTTTATATTCTTGCTTCACAATTATATATTTTGAACTTGACAATGTGATACAGACAACATTATTATTATTTTAATTCAACAAGTCGAAATTTTCAACTTGTAAAAATTTTAAAATTTTTTGCTTCACAATGATAGATAGACTTTGATCAAGTTGAAAATTTCAACTTGTAAAAATTTTTATATTCTTGCTTCACAATTATATATTTTGAACTTGACAATGTGATACAGACATTATTATTATTATTTTAATTCAACAAGTCGAAATTTTCAACTTGTAAAAATTTTAAAATTTTTTGCTTCACAATGATAGATAGACTTTGATCAAGTTGAAAATTTCAACTTGTAAAAATTTTTATATTCTTGCTTCACAATTATATATTTTGAGCTTGACAATGTGATACAGACAACATTATTATTATTTTAATTCAACAAGTCGAAATTTTCAACTTGTAAAAATTTTAAAATTTTTTGCTTCACAATGATAGATAGACTTTGATCAAGTTGAAAATTTCAACTTGTAAAAATTTTTATATTCTTGCTTCACAATTATATATTTTGAACTTAACAATGTGATACAGACATTATTATTATTTTAATTCAACAAGTCGAAATTTTCAACTTGTAAAAATTTTAAAATTTTTTGCTTCACAATGATAGATAGACTTTGATCAAGTTGAAAATTTCAACTTGTAAAAATTTTTATATTCTTGCTTCACAATTATATATTTTGAACTTGACAATGTGATACAGACATTATTATTATTATTTTAATTCAACAAGTCGAAATTTTCAACTTGTAAAAATTTTAAAATTTTTTGCTTCACAATGATAGATAGACTTTGATCAAGTTGAAAATTTCAACTTGTAAAAATTTTTATATTCTTGCTTCACAATTATATATTTTGAACTTGACAATGTGATACAGACATTATATTATTATTTTAATTCAACAAGTCGAAATTTTCAACTTGTAAAAATTTTAAAATTTTTTGCTTCACAATGATAGATAGACTTTGATCAAGTTGAAAATTTCAACTTGTAAAAATTTTTATATTCTTGCTTCACAATTATATATTTTGAACTTGACAATGTGATACAGACAACATTATTATTATTTTAATTCAACAAGTCGAAATTTTCAACTTGTAAAAATTTTAAAATTTTTTGCTTCACAATGATAGATAGACTTTGATCAAGTTGAAAATTTCAACTTGTAAAAATTTTTATATTCTTGCTTCACAATTATATATTTTGAACTTGACAATGTGATACAGACATTATTATTATTTTAATTCAACAAGTCGAAATTTTCAACTTGTAAAAATTTAAAATTTTTTGCTTCACAATGATAGATAGACTTTGATCAAGTTGAAAATTTCAACTTGTAAAAATTTTTATATTCTTGCTTCACAATTATATATTTTGAACTTGACAATGTGAACAGACAATTATTATTATTATTTAATTCAACAAGTCGAAATTTTCAACTTGTAAAAATTTTAAAATTTTTTGCTTCACAATGATAGATAGACTTTGATCAAGTTGAAAATTTCAACTTGTAAAAATTTTTATATTCTTGCTTCACAATTATATATTTTGAACTTGACAATGTGATACAGACATTATTTTAATTCAACAAGTCAAATTTTCAACTTGTAAAAATTTTAAATTCACAAATAAAAATTTTTATGAAATTTTTTGCAATTTCTTTTGTAAAAATTTTATATTTTTCACAATTGAAAATTTCAACTTGTAAAATATTTTATCAATTTTGCTTCAAATTTAACTTGTGAAAGTTAAAAATTTTACAATTGATTTTAATTGATCAAGTATGCTTTCAACTTGTAAAAATTTTAAAATTTTTGCTTCACAATTAAAATTTGAACTGTGATAAAAAATATTTTTTGTTCAAAAATTTTTAAACAAAATTTTTCAAAGTTGAAATTTTCAACTTGATCAAAGTCTATCTATCATTGTGAAGCAAAAAAATTTTAAAATTTTTACAAGTTGAAAATTTCGACTTGTTGAATTAAAATAATAATAATAATGTTGTCTGTATCACATTGTCAAGTTCAAAATATATAATTGTGAAGCAAGAATATAAAAATTTTTACAAGTTGAAATTTTCAACTTGATCAAAGTCTATCTATCATTGTGAAGCAAAAAATTTAAAATTTTTACAAGTTGAAAATTTCGACTTGTTGAATTAAAATAATAATAATGTTGTCTGTTCAAAATATATAATTGTGAAGCAAGAATATAAAAATTTTTACAAGTTGAAATTTTCAACTTGATCAAAGTCTATCTATCATTGTGAAGCAAAAATTTTAAAATTTTTACAAGTTGAAAATTCGACTTGTTGAATTAAAATAATAATAATAATGTCTGTATCACATTGTCAAGTTCAAAATATATAATTGTGAAGCAAGAATATAAAAATTTTTACAAGTTGAAATTTTCAACTTGATCAAAGTCTATCTATCATTGTGAAGCAAAAAATTTTAAAATTTTTACAAGTTGAAAATTTCGACTTGTTGAATTAAAATAATAATAATAATGTCTGTATCACATTGTCAAGTTCAAAATATATAATTGTGAAGCAAGAATATAAAAATTTTTACAAGTTGAAATTTTCAACTTGATCAAAGTCTATCTATCATTGTGAAGCAAAAAATTTTAAAATTTTTACAAGTTGAAAATTTCGACTTGTTGAATTAAAATAATAATAATAATGTCTGTATCACATTGTCAAGTTCAAAATATATAATTGTGAAGCAAGAATATAAAAATTTTTACAAGTTGAAATTTTCAACTTGATCAAAGTCTATCTATCATTGTGAAGCAAAAAATTTTAAAATTTTTACAAGTTGAAAATTTCGACTTGTTGAATTAAAATAATAATAATGTTGTCTGTATCACATTGTCAAGCTCAAAATATATAATTGTGAAGCAAGAATATAAAAATTTTTACAAGTTGAAATTTTCAACTTGATCAAAGTCTATCTATCATTGTGAAGCAAAAAATTTTAAAATTTTTACAAGTTGAAAATTTCGACTTGTTGAATTAAAATAATAATAATAATGTCTGTATCACATTGTCAAGTTCAAAATATATAATTGTGAAGCAAGAATATAAAAATTTTTACAAGTTGAAATTTTCAACTTGATCAAAGTCTATCTATCATTGTGAAGCAAAAAATTTTAAAATTTTTACAAGTTGAAAATTTCGACTTGTTGAATTAAAATAATAATAATAATGTCTGTATCACATTGTCAAGTTCAAAATATATAATTGTGAAGCAAGAATATAAAAATTTTTACAAGTTGAAATTTTCAACTTGATCAAAGTCTATCTATCATTGTGAAGCAAAAAATTTTAAAATTTTTACAAGTTGAAAATTTCGACTTGTTGAATTAAAATAATAATAATGTCTGTATCACATTGTTAAGTTCAAAATATATAATTGTGAAGCAAGAATATAAAAATTTTTACAAGTTGAAATTTTCAACTTGATCAAAGTCTATCTATCATTGTGAAGCAAAAAATTTTAAAATTTTTACAAGTTGAAAATTTCGACTTGTTGAATTAAAATAATAATAATGTTGTCTGTATCACATTGTCAAGCTCAAAATATATAATTGTGAAGCAAGAATATAAAAATTTTTACAAGTTGAAATTTTCAACTTGATCAAAGTCTATCTATCATTGTGAAGCAAAAAATTTTAAAATTTTTACAAGTTGAAAATTTCGACTTGTTGAATTAAAATAATAATAATAATGTCTGTATCACATTGTCAAGTTCAAAATATATAATTGTGAAGCAAGAATATAAAAATTTTTACAAGTTGAAATTTTCAACTTGATCAAAGTCTATCTATCATTGTGAAGCAAAAAATTTTAAAATTTTTACAAGTTGAAAATTTCGACTTGTTGAATTAAAATAATAATAATGTTGTCTGTATCACATTGTCAAGTTCAAAATATATAATTGTGAAGCAAGAATATAAAAATTTTTACAAGTTGAAATTTTCAACTTGATCAAATGAAATTGTTCAAAGTCTATCTATCATTGTGAAGCAAAAAATTTTAAAATTTTTACAAGTTGAAAATTTCGACTTGTTGAATTAAAATAATAATAATGTTGTCTGTATCACATTGTCAAGTTCAAAATATATAATTGTGAAGCAAGAATATAAAAATTTTACAAGTTGACAATATCAACTTTATGAAATGAAATTGTTTAAAGACTATTATTGTGAAACAATGATATAAAAATTTTACATATTGTATTATTAAAGCAATAGCAAATATTTAAAAAGTATTAATTGTTTCCATATATTACAATAGTTTTATTAAAATAATATGTAATTTTCAAAATAAATAAAATTATGCATTAAAATTTGTAATATAATTCATACATGTTTAGAAAAAATTGAAAATATCTTTGAAAATTTTTATAAGAATAATTAAAATGTGGTAATATATATAAATATATAATGTTTCCATAATTTACAAAAGTTTAATAAACATAATAAGATATAAATTTAAAAAAAAAATTCAAATTGGTCATTGTAATTCTATATGAATTTTATATAAGTTCTGAAGAATTTTAAATAATTGTTTAATATTTTCATAAACAATTATTAATATATGAAAATATATATATAATTATATAAAAAATTATGATATGTTTCCATAATTTACAAATTTTTAATCAATTTAATAAGTTATAATTTCAAAAATATAAAATATGAGTTACAATTTATAATGAATTTTATTTATGTTTTATAAAATATTAAGAAAAAGAAAAATTTAATATAATAAATAAATAAAATCTTTTGCACTTGGCAATATATGGTAACAAATTTTGATGAAAATATAGTAGTTTGTATTTTACAATATATGGAAACAAATTTTTTTAAAATAATTATAATTTACATTTTACAAAATACAGTAACTTTTAATCATAATTAACATTTTACAAAATATGGTAACAAAAATTATGATTTCACAAAATGTAACATTTTGCAAGATGTGGTAACCAAATGTGAAAATTTTCAAAATTGAAATTTTTCAAAATTTACAATTTTTAAAATTTTTAATTATAGATCTAATCAATACTAATCAATGGCAAAAAGAATTTTCAAAAAATATTAATTAGAACGAAAGTTATGAATTTTTAAAATTTTTTAAAAACGTAACTGGCAGGGAACCTGTACGTAAACATCTTTATATATCTCTATGTTGTTCACCACATCATAGTACTATGAAAAATTCAAAAAAAATTTTTTGTTTAGTTTGACTATTTTATGAATGGAAATCAATTTGTTTGGCATTATTATGGATAAAAAACCAAAATGTGAGCAAGAATGTGACAAAGCTAAGGCTTTTAATGGCACTATTTGCATCACAAAATGGTATTATATTATGATTGTGTATGGCCGAACAAAAATTGAAAAATTAAAAATTTGTTATGTTAAACTGATAAAATATAATGTTGTATTAATGAAAATTTTGAATTTTTCACTTGGTATGTGGTGATTCACATAAAGTGTTGAGGTTCACTTAAAAAAATCTTTGTGATGGATTCATTGTTTTTAGCGGCTTTATGTTGCTTTAAATAAATGGTTCGTCGAATTTCATGTCTAAACTGAAATATGTTTTTCTAAAACTATAGAATGGTATGAATTCTTGAATGAGGAAAAACATATTTCGCTCACATATAATAAAATTTATATAAAACTAACCAAACACTGGGTTTTATGCCGCCATAGCAATAAAAATAAGAAAAAGTGTAATTCTTAATTACATATCAAAAACATTCATATATATTGAAAAATATTATATGAAGCAATGTTAAAATGAATAAATGAAATAAAATATTATTGTTGAAATAAATAAATGTTTGAATGTTGAAATAAAGGACGGTATGAAGGCTTACGGAGCAAAGAATGCCGTTTTTGTTTCTTTTCAATACATAAAAATATTGAAAGCAATAATATAAAATAAAATAACATTATTCTGGTTGATCCTGCCAGTAGTTATATGCTTGTCTCAAAGATTAAGCCATGCATGTCTAAGTACACACGAATTAAAAGTGAAACCGCAAAAGGCTCATTATATCAGTTATGGTTCCTTAGATCGTTAACAGTTACTTGGATAACTGTGGTAATTCTAGAGCTAATACATGCAATATAAACACGGACCTTTGGGACGTGTGCTTTTATTAGGCTAAAACCAAGCGATCGCAAGATCGTTAATATGGTTGAACTCTAGATAACTTGCAGATCGTACGGTCTTGTACCGACGACAGATCTTTCAAATGTCTGCCCTATCAACTTTTGATGGTAGTATCTAGGACTACCATGGTTGCAACGGGTAACGGGGAATCAGGGTTCGATTCCGGAGAGGGAGCCTGAGAAACGGCTACCACATCTAAGGAAGGCAGCAGGCGCGTAAATTACCCACTCCCAGCTCGGGGAGGTAGTGACGAAAAATAACAATACAGGACTCATATTAGAGGCCCTGTAATTGGAATGAGTACACTTTAAATCCTTTAACAAGGACCTATTGGAGGGCAAGTCTGGTGCCAGCAGCCGCGGTAACTCCAGCTCCAATAGCGTATATTAAAGTTGTTGCGGTTAAAACGTTCGTAGTTGAACTTGTGCTTCATACGGGTAGTACAACTATAATTGTAGTTTGTACTGTACCTTATGTATGTAAGCGTATTACCGGTGGAGTTCTTATATGTATTAAATACTTGTATTTATGCATATTCCTCCTATTTAAACCTGCTTCAGTGCTCTTCATCGAGTGTTGTTGTGGGCCGGTACAATTACTTTGAACAAATTAGAGTGCTTAAAGCAGGCTCCAAATGCCTGAATATTTTGTGCATGGAATAATGAAATAAGACCTCTGTTCTACTTTCATTGGTTTTTAGATCAAGAGGTAATGATTAATAGAAGCAGTTTGGGGGCATTAGTATTACGACGCGAGAGGTGAAATTCTTGGACCGTCGTAAGACTAACTTAAGCGAAAGCATTTGCCAAAGATGTTTTCATTAATCAAGAACGAAAGTTAGAGGTTCGAAGGCGATCAGATACCGCCCTAGTTCTAACCATAAACGATGCCAGCTAGCAATTGGGTGTAGCTACTATCATGGCTCTCTCAGTCGCTTCCCGGGAAACCAAAGCTTTTGGGCTCCGGGGGAAGTATGGTTGCAAAGCTGAAACTTAAAGGAATTGACGGAAGGGCACCACCAGGAGTGGAGCCTGCGGCTTAATTTGACTCAACACGGGAAAACTTACCAGGTCCGAACATAAGTGTGTAAGACAGATTGATAGCTCTTTCTCGAATCTATGGGTGGTGGTGCATGGCCGTTCTTAGTTCGTGGAGTGATTTGTCTGGTTAATTCCGATAACGAACGAGACTCAAATATATTAAATAGATGCTTTCAGGATTATGGTTTTGAAGCTTTTGTAGCCTTCATTCACGAGCGCAGTAAAATGTGTGAGTGTTTGAATGTGTTTATGAAAGTGGAGCCGTACCTGTTGGTTTGTCCCATTATAAGGACACTAGCTTCTTAAATGGACAAATTGCGTCTAGCAAAATGAGATTGAGCAATAACAGGTCTGTGATGCCCTTAGATGTCCTGGGCTGCACGCGCGCTACAATGAAAGTATCAACGTGTATTTCCTAGACCGAGAGGTCCGGGTAAACCGCTGAACCACTTTCATGCTTGGGATTGTGAACTGAAACTGTTCACATGAACTTGGAATTCCCAGTAAGTGTGAGTCATTAACTCGCATTGATTAAGTCCCTGCCCTTTGTACACACCGCCCGTCGCTACTACCGATTGAATTATTTAGTGAGGTCTCCGGACGTGATCACTGTAACGCCTTGTGTGTTACGGATGTTTCGCAAAAGTTGACCGAACTTGATTATTTAGAGGAAGTAAAAGTCGTAACAAGGTTTCCGTAGGTGAACCTGCGGAAGGATCATTATTGTGTTCCTACCGTAAAATATAAAACCAAAATTATATTATATATCTGTAAAGATAATATATATATAATTAAAATAAAAATAAAAATACAAATTTTTAAAATTTGTATAAAAATTAAAAAAAATATAAATATTTTGCATTGCTCTAGTCAGAAGGGGCAGTGCAATTTTTTATAAATAATATATGATTGAGCACGGCAATCATTTAATTTTTTAATAAAAATTAAAAAAAAAAAAAAAAAAAAAAACAATATAAATATTTTGCACTGAAGGGGCGGCAGTGCAATTTATTGGTATCCCACTTCAATTTATATAATTAAAATAAAAATTATATAATTTGAAAAAATATTTTGCACTGAAAGAGGGCAGTGCAAAATTATTGGTATCCCAATTTCATCTAATTTTTTTGGATGAAATTGAAAAAAAAAATATTAATATTAAAAAATATTAATATTTATAGCACTGAAGGGGCGGCAGTGCAATTACGACGTAGGTGTCCCAAAGCCTATTTTTGTGCACACATTCTAAATGTGTGCACAGTCGTAAAACAAAAAATTTTTAAATGTACTGGAAAAATATAAAATATTATTATTTTATAATATATCCATACATTAAATGAATGTACTGGTGATTTTTACATCTCCATACATTTTAAATAATAAACATACAATTATAGTTGTACTTGTATATTACGAAAGTTTTATATAAGTTAATTTTTGTTCTCTTGTAGAACTAAGACATTCGCAACAAACTTTGTATGTTTTAAAATCAAACAATAAAAAAAATATTATTGAAGGAATTGATGTATGCCAATTTGATCTTTTGGTGTATTTTTGATTTCTTTCAATAAAAAGATAAATGAACAGCTAACTAAAATAAAATATATTATCACTCTAAGCGGTGGATCACTTGGCTCATGGGTCGATGAAGAACGCAGCAAACTGTGCGTCATCGTGTGAACTGCAGGACACATGAACATCGACATTTTGAACGCATATCGCAGTCCATGCTGTTAAGGTACTTTAATTTATAATTAGAGTGCTGCTTGGACTACATATGGTTGAGGGTTGTAAGACTATGCTAAATAAGTTGCTTTTTCTTTATATTTAATATATAAAGAAATTAAGCACATGTTGTGTTACTGGAAATTATTTTATTAGTTTCCATAATACTAATAGCTAAAGATACAAAACCTCATAAAATGAATAAAAAACAGAGTATTTAAAATATATTGGTGTATATATTTTTATATTCTTTTTTTATTGAGGAAAGTCTAGCATAAAATATTTATGAAACTAGAATTGCCTCTTTAATAAAAAGAATTTTTTATTTTGTGTAAATAAAGAAATGTTTTTTTATATTCATGGTTTTGATATTTTAAAGAAGGAAAAAAAGAATTTTCTTTTTTTTTTTTCTTTAATATTTTTATACAACCTCAACTCATATGGGATTACCCCCTGAATTTAAGCATATTAATGAGGGGAGGAAAAGAAACTAACAAGGATTTTCTTAGTAGCGGCGAGCGAAAAGAAAATAGTTCAGCACTAAGTCACTTTGTCTTAATGGCAAATGTGAGATGCAGTGTATGGAATGTCAAATTTCTAGTATGAGAAATTAACGATTTAAGTCCTTCTTAAATGAGGCCATTTACCCAAAGAGGGTGCCAGGCCCGTATAACGTTAATGATTACTAGATGGCATTTCCAAAGAGTCGTGTTGCTTGATAGTGCAGCACTAAGTGGGTGGTAAACTCCATCTAAAACTAAATATAACCATGAGACCGATAGTAAACAAGTACCGTGAGGGAAAGTTGAAAAGAACTCTGAATAGAGAGTTAAATAGTACGTGAAACTGCTTAGAGGTTAAGCCCGATGAACCTGAATATCCATTATAGAAAATTCATCATTATGATTTTAATATTTATAATATTATAATAATGGTGTGCATTTTTTCTATAAAAGGACATTGTAATCTATTAACATCAAATATTTATCAAAAGATCAATTGCAAATGTTTATTCAAATTATTTTGCTTGCAATTTAACATAGAATAAATGCTTTTGATTTGATAAAGTGTTGATAGATTTATTATATATAGTGCTTAAATATTTATATTTTATAATAGCATATTAATCATTGATTTTTATGTTTATTATATGCACTTATATGATTAACAATGCGAAAGATTCAGGATACCTTCGGGACCCGTCTTGAAACACGGACCAAGGAGTCTAACATATTTGCAAGTTATTGGGAATAA
>PYHX02000205.1:5000-12500 GCA_004302925.2 Cochliomyia hominivorax | reverse complement strand
AAAATTTCGACTTGTTGAATTAAAATAATAATAATAATGTCTGTATCACATTGTCAAGTTCAAAATATATAATTGTGAAGCAAGAATATAAAAATTTTTACAAGTTGAAATTTTCAACTTGATCAAAGTCTATCTATCATTGTGAAGCAAAAAATTTTAAAATTTTTACAAGTTGAAAATTTCGACTTGTTGAATTAAAATAATAATAATGTCTGTATCACATTGTTAAGTTCAAAATATATAATTGTGAAGCAAGAATATAAAAATTTTTACAAGTTGAAATTTTCAACTTGATCAAAGTCTATCTATCATTGTGAAGCAAAAAATTTTAAAATTTTTACAAGTTGAAAATTTCGACTTGTTGAATTAAAATAATAATAATGTTGTCTGTATCACATTGTCAAGCTCAAAATATATAATTGTGAAGCAAGAATATAAAAATTTTTACAAGTTGAAATTTTCAACTTGATCAAAGTCTATCTATCATTGTGAAGCAAAAAATTTTAAAATTTTTACAAGTTGAAAATTTCGACTTGTTGAATTAAAATAATAATAATAATGTCTGTATCACATTGTCAAGTTCAAAATATATAATTGTGAAGCAAGAATATAAAAATTTTTACAAGTTGAAATTTTCAACTTGATCAAAGTCTATCTATCATTGTGAAGCAAAAAATTTTAAAATTTTTACAAGTTGAAAATTTCGACTTGTTGAATTAAAATAATAATAATGTCTGTATCACATTGTTAAGTTCAAAATATATAATTGTGAAGCAAGAATATAAAAATTTTTACAAGTTGAAATTTTCAACTTGATCAAAGTCTATCTATCATTGTGAAGCAAAAAATTTTAAAATTTTTACAAGTTGAAAATTTCGACTTGTTGAATTAAAATAATAATAATGTTGTCTGTATCACATTGTCAAGCTCAAAATATATAATTGTGAAGCAAGAATATAAAAATTTTTACAAGTTGAAATTTTCAACTTGATCAAAGTCTATCTATCATTGTGAAGCAAAAAATTTTAAAATTTTTACAAGTTGAAAATTTCGACTTGTTGAATTAAAATAATAATAATAATGTCTGTATCACATTGTCAAGTTCAAAATATATAATTGTGAAGCAAGAATATAAAAATTTTTACAAGTTGAAATTTTCAACTTGATCAAAGTCTATCTATCATTGTGAAGCAAAAAATTTTAAAATTTTTACAAGTTGAAAATTTCGACTTGTTGAATTAAAATAATAATAATGTTGTCTGTATCACATTGTCAAGTTCAAAATATATAATTGTGAAGCAAGAATATAAAAATTTTTACAAGTTGAAATTTTCAACTTGATCAAATGAAATTGTTCAAAGTCTATCTATCATTGTGAAGCAAAAAATTTTAAAATTTTTACAAGTTGAAAATTTCGACTTGTTGAATTAAAATAATAATAATGTTGTCTGTATCACATTGTCAAGTTCAAAATATATAATTGTGAAGCAAGAATATAAAAATTTTACAAGTTGACAATATCAACTTTATGAAATGAAATTGTTTAAAGACTATTATTGTGAAACAATGATATAAAAATTTTACATATTGTATTATTAAAGCAATAGCAAATATTTAAAAAGTATTAATTGTTTCCATATATTACAATAGTTTTATTAAAATAATATGTAATTTTCAAAATAAATAAAATTATGCATTAAAATTTGTAATATAATTCATACATGTTTAGAAAAAATTGAAAATATCTTTGAAAATTTTTATAAGAATAATTAAAATGTGGTAATATATATAAATATATAATGTTTCCATAATTTACAAAAGTTTAATAAACATAATAAGATATAAATTTAAAAAAAAAATTCAAATTGGTCATTGTAATTCTATATGAATTTTATATAAGTTCTGAAGAATTTTAAATAATTGTTTAATATTTTCATAAACAATTATTAATATATGAAAATATATATATAATTATATAAAAAATTATGATATGTTTCCATAATTTACAAATTTTTAATCAATTTAATAAGTTATAATTTCAAAAATATAAAATATGAGTTACAATTTATAATGAATTTTATTTATGTTTTATAAAATATTAAGAAAAAGAAAAATTTAATATAATAAATAAATAAAATCTTTTGCACTTGGCAATATATGGTAACAAATTTTGATGAAAATATAGTAGTTTGTATTTTACAATATATGGAAACAAATTTTTTTAAAATAATTATAATTTACATTTTACAAAATACAGTAACTTTTAATCATAATTAACATTTTACAAAATATGGTAACAAAAATTATGATTTCACAAAATGTAACATTTTGCAAGATGTGGTAACCAAATGTGAAAATTTTCAAAATTGAAATTTTTCAAAATTTACAATTTTTAAAATTTTTAATTATAGATCTAATCAATACTAATCAATGGCAAAAAGAATTTTCAAAAAATATTAATTAGAACGAAAGTTATGAATTTTTAAAATTTTTTAAAAACGTAACTGGCAGGGAACCTGTACGTAAACATCTTTATATATCTCTATGTTGTTCACCACATCATAGTACTATGAAAAATTCAAAAAAAATTTTTTGTTTAGTTTGACTATTTTATGAATGGAAATCAATTTGTTTGGCATTATTATGGATAAAAAACCAAAATGTGAGCAAGAATGTGACAAAGCTAAGGCTTTTAATGGCACTATTTGCATCACAAAATGGTATTATATTATGATTGTGTATGGCCGAACAAAAATTGAAAAATTAAAAATTTGTTATGTTAAACTGATAAAATATAATGTTGTATTAATGAAAATTTTGAATTTTTCACTTGGTATGTGGTGATTCACATAAAGTGTTGAGGTTCACTTAAAAAAATCTTTGTGATGGATTCATTGTTTTTAGCGGCTTTATGTTGCTTTAAATAAATGGTTCGTCGAATTTCATGTCTAAACTGAAATATGTTTTTCTAAAACTATAGAATGGTATGAATTCTTGAATGAGGAAAAACATATTTCGCTCACATATAATAAAATTTATATAAAACTAACCAAACACTGGGTTTTATGCCGCCATAGCAATAAAAATAAGAAAAAGTGTAATTCTTAATTACATATCAAAAACATTCATATATATTGAAAAATATTATATGAAGCAATGTTAAAATGAATAAATGAAATAAAATATTATTGTTGAAATAAATAAATGTTTGAATGTTGAAATAAAGGACGGTATGAAGGCTTACGGAGCAAAGAATGCCGTTTTTGTTTCTTTTCAATACATAAAAATATTGAAAGCAATAATATAAAATAAAATAACATTATTCTGGTTGATCCTGCCAGTAGTTATATGCTTGTCTCAAAGATTAAGCCATGCATGTCTAAGTACACACGAATTAAAAGTGAAACCGCAAAAGGCTCATTATATCAGTTATGGTTCCTTAGATCGTTAACAGTTACTTGGATAACTGTGGTAATTCTAGAGCTAATACATGCAATATAAACACGGACCTTTGGGACGTGTGCTTTTATTAGGCTAAAACCAAGCGATCGCAAGATCGTTAATATGGTTGAACTCTAGATAACTTGCAGATCGTACGGTCTTGTACCGACGACAGATCTTTCAAATGTCTGCCCTATCAACTTTTGATGGTAGTATCTAGGACTACCATGGTTGCAACGGGTAACGGGGAATCAGGGTTCGATTCCGGAGAGGGAGCCTGAGAAACGGCTACCACATCTAAGGAAGGCAGCAGGCGCGTAAATTACCCACTCCCAGCTCGGGGAGGTAGTGACGAAAAATAACAATACAGGACTCATATTAGAGGCCCTGTAATTGGAATGAGTACACTTTAAATCCTTTAACAAGGACCTATTGGAGGGCAAGTCTGGTGCCAGCAGCCGCGGTAACTCCAGCTCCAATAGCGTATATTAAAGTTGTTGCGGTTAAAACGTTCGTAGTTGAACTTGTGCTTCATACGGGTAGTACAACTATAATTGTAGTTTGTACTGTACCTTATGTATGTAAGCGTATTACCGGTGGAGTTCTTATATGTATTAAATACTTGTATTTATGCATATTCCTCCTATTTAAACCTGCTTCAGTGCTCTTCATCGAGTGTTGTTGTGGGCCGGTACAATTACTTTGAACAAATTAGAGTGCTTAAAGCAGGCTCCAAATGCCTGAATATTTTGTGCATGGAATAATGAAATAAGACCTCTGTTCTACTTTCATTGGTTTTTAGATCAAGAGGTAATGATTAATAGAAGCAGTTTGGGGGCATTAGTATTACGACGCGAGAGGTGAAATTCTTGGACCGTCGTAAGACTAACTTAAGCGAAAGCATTTGCCAAAGATGTTTTCATTAATCAAGAACGAAAGTTAGAGGTTCGAAGGCGATCAGATACCGCCCTAGTTCTAACCATAAACGATGCCAGCTAGCAATTGGGTGTAGCTACTATCATGGCTCTCTCAGTCGCTTCCCGGGAAACCAAAGCTTTTGGGCTCCGGGGGAAGTATGGTTGCAAAGCTGAAACTTAAAGGAATTGACGGAAGGGCACCACCAGGAGTGGAGCCTGCGGCTTAATTTGACTCAACACGGGAAAACTTACCAGGTCCGAACATAAGTGTGTAAGACAGATTGATAGCTCTTTCTCGAATCTATGGGTGGTGGTGCATGGCCGTTCTTAGTTCGTGGAGTGATTTGTCTGGTTAATTCCGATAACGAACGAGACTCAAATATATTAAATAGATGCTTTCAGGATTATGGTTTTGAAGCTTTTGTAGCCTTCATTCACGAGCGCAGTAAAATGTGTGAGTGTTTGAATGTGTTTATGAAAGTGGAGCCGTACCTGTTGGTTTGTCCCATTATAAGGACACTAGCTTCTTAAATGGACAAATTGCGTCTAGCAAAATGAGATTGAGCAATAACAGGTCTGTGATGCCCTTAGATGTCCTGGGCTGCACGCGCGCTACAATGAAAGTATCAACGTGTATTTCCTAGACCGAGAGGTCCGGGTAAACCGCTGAACCACTTTCATGCTTGGGATTGTGAACTGAAACTGTTCACATGAACTTGGAATTCCCAGTAAGTGTGAGTCATTAACTCGCATTGATTAAGTCCCTGCCCTTTGTACACACCGCCCGTCGCTACTACCGATTGAATTATTTAGTGAGGTCTCCGGACGTGATCACTGTAACGCCTTGTGTGTTACGGATGTTTCGCAAAAGTTGACCGAACTTGATTATTTAGAGGAAGTAAAAGTCGTAACAAGGTTTCCGTAGGTGAACCTGCGGAAGGATCATTATTGTGTTCCTACCGTAAAATATAAAACCAAAATTATATTATATATCTGTAAAGATAATATATATATAATTAAAATAAAAATAAAAATACAAATTTTTAAAATTTGTATAAAAATTAAAAAAAAATATAAATATTTTGCATTGCTCTAGTCAGAAGGGGCAGTGCAATTTTTTATAAATAATATATGATTGAGCACGGCAATCATTTAATTTTTTAATAAAAATTAAAAAAAAAAAAAAAAAAAAAAAACAATATAAATATTTTGCACTGAAGGGGCGGCAGTGCAATTTATTGGTATCCCACTTCAATTTATATAATTAAAATAAAAATTATATAATTTGAAAAAATATTTTGCACTGAAAGAGGGCAGTGCAAAATTATTGGTATCCCAATTTCATCTAATTTTTTTGGATGAAATTGAAAAAAAAAAATATTAATATTAAAAAATATTAATATTTATAGCACTGAAGGGGCGGCAGTGCAATTACGACGTAGGTGTCCCAAAGCCTATTTTTGTGCACACATTCTAAATGTGTGCACAGTCGTAAAACAAAAAATTTTTAAATGTACTGGAAAAATATAAAATATTATTATTTTATAATATATCCATACATTAAATGAATGTACTGGTGATTTTTACATCTCCATACATTTTAAATAATAAACATACAATTATAGTTGTACTTGTATATTACGAAAGTTTTATATAAGTTAATTTTTGTTCTCTTGTAGAACTAAGACATTCGCAACAAACTTTGTATGTTTTAAAATCAAACAATAAAAAAAATATTATTGAAGGAATTGATGTATGCCAATTTGATCTTTTGGTGTATTTTTGATTTCTTTCAATAAAAAGATAAATGAACAGCTAACTAAAATAAAATATATTATCACTCTAAGCGGTGGATCACTTGGCTCATGGGTCGATGAAGAACGCAGCAAACTGTGCGTCATCGTGTGAACTGCAGGACACATGAACATCGACATTTTGAACGCATATCGCAGTCCATGCTGTTAAGGTACTTTAATTTATAATTAGAGTGCTGCTTGGACTACATATGGTTGAGGGTTGTAAGACTATGCTAAATAAGTTGCTTTTTCTTTATATTTAATATATAAAGAAATTAAGCACATGTTGTGTTACTGGAAATTATTTTATTAGTTTCCATAATACTAATAGCTAAAGATACAAAACCTCATAAAATGAATAAAAAACAGAGTATTTAAAATATATTGGTGTATATATTTTTATATTCTTTTTTTATTGAGGAAAGTCTAGCATAAAATATTTATGAAACTAGAATTGCCTCTTTAATAAAAAGAATTTTTTATTTTGTGTAAATAAAGAAATGTTTTTTTATATTCATGGTTTTGATATTTTAAAGAAGGAAAAAAAGAATTTTCTTTTTTTTTTTTCTTTAATATTTTTATACAACCTCAACTCATATGGGATTACCCCCTGAATTTAAGCATATTAATGAGGGGAGGAAAAGAAACTAACAAGGATTTTCTTAGTAGCGGCGAGCGAAAAGAAAATAGTTCAGCACTAAGTCACTTTGTCTTAATGGCAAATGTGAGATGCAGTGTATGGAATGTCAAATTTCTAGTATGAGAAATTAACGATTTAAGTCCTTCTTAAATGAGGCCATTTACCCAAAGAGGGTGCCAGGCCCGTATAACGTTAATGATTACTAGATGGCATTTCCAAAGAGTCGTGTTGCTTGATAGTGCAGCACTAAGTGGGTGGTAAACTCCATCTAAAACTAAATATAACCATGAGACCGATAGTAAACAAGTACCGTGAGGGAAAGTTGAAAAGAACTCTGAATAGAGAGTTAAATAGTACGTGAAACTGCTTAGAGGTTAAGCCCGATGAACCTGAATATCCATTATAGAAAATTCATCATTATGATTTTAATATTTATAATATTATAATAATGGTGTGCATTTTTTCTATAAAAGGACATTGTAATCTATTAACATCAAATATTTATCAAAAGATCAATTGCAAATGTTTATTCAAATTATTTTGCTTGCAATTTAACATAGAATAAATGCTTTTGATTTGATAAAGTGTTGATAGATTTATTATATATAGTGCTTAAATATTTATATTTTATAATAGCATATTAATCATTGATTTTTATGTTTATTATATGCACTTATATGATTAACAATGCGAAAGATTCAGGATA
>PYHX02000204.1:0-29481 GCA_004302925.2 Cochliomyia hominivorax | reverse complement strand
TTCCAAACGATGTGCCAAATTATATGATGATCGGTCCGTCCGTTTTCATAGATCTCATACAACACCTCTTTAATATATCCTTTTGAAGAGCTTAAATCTCACATACATTGTTATTGTAATAAGAATTGCTTCCCATATAACTCCAAACTGATTGTTAAAATATTTACTGGGTTATAATATGATTTGTTCACATTTAGTTTACACAGGAAAAAATTATTTTTATGAATGATTGTGGCCAATAATTATAAAAAAAAAATAAATAAGTTAAATCATAAAACGATGACAGAAAATCAAATAACGATAAATATTCAACTCTAATATAATTCATATCCCATTCATCATACTAAAAATTATTACTTTTTATATCCAGAAAAAAAATGATATATTTTAGTTAATATATTGATTTTAAAGTAGTTGAAATAAAAAATTTAACAATGTGATACAAATTCTATGAATCCACATATAAATTTTAATTAAATAATATTAAATTTCTGTATATGAAAAATAAACTTTACAGATTTTTTACAACCTCAAAAATAACTCTAAAGATACACGATAAAAAATGTAACGTTTACAATTCAAAAATTTCGATAATCCTTGATTTTGACATTTTAGATTTAATTAACAGCCGTTCAAAAGTTCAGAATGAACTGCTATTTGATGACATCAAAAATAAACAAGTAAGAATGTTGTACCGAATCTTAAATACCCACTACTGACATTATGCGAAAAAATATTATGAATTGCACGATTACGGAAAAAGTTCTTAAAAAAAAAGTTATAGTGAAGGCTTATAAGTTCAAAGTCGTTTTGAGGGAAGGGGCCTCATATGAGAGCCATTGCAAAATATAGATATTTAGAAAAAATTATTATTAAAAGCTTAAAATCATATTCCAGGAAGAGGCCAAATAGCATGATCACATAATGGCTCCAGCATAATCTACTTTATTTATTACTGTTTGCAAGGTAATATATATTGTAACATTTAGAAAATTATCTTCAAAATCGTACCTATGTGACACTGATTTTGAGGTGTATAAAAATTTTGGATATTTTAGCCATAACTTTTTTTCTTTTGATCCGATTTTGATGATTTTTGTTCGATGATGAATCAAATTAAATCTTTGTTTTAAATCCAGTTACTTTGTTTTGAAAAAAATTTAAAAAATTACTTTTTGAAAATTTGAATTTGTTTCAGATATCGGTTTATAAGTTTTTTGCAAATTAATCGATAAAGCTGCTTCTAAATGAGAGACTGTTTAGGACAATGTGGCCGAATTCTATTTGATTTGAAATTTGCAACAATCAGACGACTCAGATTTTGTTTTAATACTTTACGGGGTCATAGCTGATTTCTACTTAATGTTACACATTACCACTTATGGTATTGAAGGATATAAATATATGTGCAAGACTCATAGCCTACATGTATATTATTATTATTATTATTTTTTTTTTTATTATTTTTTTTTTTTGAAATAGAAGTAATTTCAAATGCTAACTGCAACTTCCAATTTAGATACACAAAAATCCCTTTTCTTGAATACAAGTTTTGTATCATTTTCTAACCGAAAAATGTTCGTATTTCTCTTAATAAAAGAGCAAACGAATGATTCTTTCAGCATCAGTAAATTAGTTAAAATTCCTTTCGATTTAAAATTACATTTTCTCTCAGTAATTTTTAGTTTTTGTTTCGGTTTCATGGTAAATAGTGTCTTATTTACCTCTAGTCATTCAAATGTGATTATTTTACTACTAATAAAATTGTAATAATGATGACTGGAAAAAAATTTAGAAGGTGGAAGTTAAAATTAAATTTCATTCAGTATACCCTACACAACCAGAGGTGGTGGCGGTATATATATATGTATCAGGCGGAACTAATTTAACCACCACTTCGACTCAGAATCACTCCTTGGGTTGATTTAGCATGTCCGTAATTGTTTGAAAAGTACAGGTACCAATTTTGAAAATACCTTAAAGAATTTCGCACATATGTTTATTATACCTTAAGGACAATTTATATTAAATTGGTTATGATTGGTGTTATTATTTCATGTATGTGCCTAAATGTCCCACAGGAATTGGGTCTATAGTCCATAAAATTTCTTAATATAAAACAAATTTATACAAATTTTGCGAAAATAAGTTTTATTGAATTCTAAAACGATTTTCTACATCATAAGAGGATCGATCCAATATATCTGATAAGTATCATACAACCACCCTTTCATATTGTAAAAATATATGTCAAAGATTATACGAAGATTATACGAAGGTCGATTCAATATTTTTCTAACTCTCATAAAACCTTCAGAAAAAATTCCTAATAAATAAGAAAAAATTATACGAGGGCCGTTCATAAATTTTTGTAGCAGTTATTTTAAAACTAACAATGTGGTGTAAGGTATTACATAGTCGGTCTTGATTCACAATAAAATTTTTCTTGTTTTTTCATATCATTGAATCAGTCAGCTATTGACTTTTTGACCTTCATTTTGTTTTTGTAAACAATTTCCATAATACTATTTTTAATACCCTCCACCACCACAAGTGGTAAAGAGGATATTTTAACTTTTTTATTACGAGTGTAACGCAATGAAGTAATCATCTCAGACCCAATGGTGTATACATACATAATTCTTGCATTAAATAAAAATTTGAGTCGATTAAGCTTTGTACATCTGTCTGTCTGTTATTGACACACACCACAATAATTGCTCTGCCAATTATTGTAGTGTGTGAGTATTTGCTTTATCCTTTAGAAGTTTTCTATTTAAAATCAGCAAAATTATGTCAAAAATATAGACCGATTACGAGGCAACCTCTAAGATCCAGCGAAAATTTTTCGTAAAATTGTCAATTAGAAATCGACAAATTAGAATTAGATTTTGGCATAATATAAAGTTATATGTATCTCATTATCAATTCAAAAGTAATCAAAAAACGTATCAGTATATTTTTTGTCTCCTGTTATATTTAAGAAAAAAGTTTACATATTATATACGTTTGTTAGTGTATGTGTGAGTGTGTTTGTACGAAACATAACGTATTTATTTACACGCACTTATGGTGAAGGGTATTAAAGATTCGGCGTAGCCGAATGAAGGATTCTTACATGTTTCTTTTTTAATTTTTATTTCGTATACTTTTCATTTAATTTTCGAGCACAAAATATTCTCATACATTTACCGAAATGTATGGTTGTTATTAGTCTAACTCCATAGGGTATCTATTTTCATTGGTCTGATGTTGCGTTGAAAAAAATGTGTGCATAATATTTTGCTTCCATATCAGGTGTTGACCTCATGCAGAGTTTATTTTCAATTTTTTTACTTTAATTTGGAGGCGCTACATTTCTACATAACAAGGTGTTAAAATAGCCATTGGTGGTAATATTAAAGTTGAAAAAATATTGTGGTAGGAAATATGATAAACATTTGTTTAAAGGAAAATTATTAAAGCGTGAAGAAAATGTGAATTTAATTACAGAAACAAGTTATTGTTTTAAGATTAATATAAAATTGCAAATAAAAATATTAATTAGCATTTCTTATGATAAGTAAATATTGTTGGAAATATAAATACTTAAATGTTTTAATAAGTATATGTGTTCATGATTGCAGATGTTTCGTAATTTGACTTCCAAAGTCGTAGTTGGTAAATAGAAATATTTAAAACTAAACGATAAGAATGCCATATTCAAATCTTTAACACTCCAATACTGTTAATTAAAAAATAATTGTATAAACTTTACACAATTTATCCAATAACAAGCATATTTGTCTTAATTCTTTTATAGCAAATCAGTTAAATACTCTACAACTCTTTCTGCAGTATATAATATTAAAAATATTTAAAAAATCTCGGGAAATACTATATATACATACATATGAGACATGATCTTATTTAGGAGAAAACTTTAGTGGAGTAAAAGTTTTTCCCTAGATTAGAGTACTATAATTTTTTAAGAAGTTCCAGTAATATATATCTAAAGGACATCTGATATTCAAAATTTTATTTGAAAGGGGATACCACTCCCCAGTATACATAAGGAGTGAAATCGAAAATTTCTTCACACACCATTTACATTAAAACTTTAAGCCCCAGTATTATTTAAAAGAAGAAATGGAAGTCAAGTTTTTTTAAAAAAGTATTCTTGCTTGGAATGCAATTTTATGGCTTCATTTATATGTCAATTTTAATAAAATTGATGTCCAGATATATTCAATATTAAAAGCTTGCTTTGTGATGTGAGAACTTCACAGAATAATAGAAAATATCATTTACAAAAGTATTTTATATATCTATAACAAATATTACATAGTTTCAGAGATATTAAAGTTTTCAGTCTTGATTTCTCTTAATTTATTTAATGGTCTTTAAAATATACCAGATTCTTTATTAATTAATTATAAATAATATTACCGCAAGAATATTATAAAAATTATATTAATTTTAAAGACATTTATCTTAATAGAATTCGCAGAGCTAAAATAATTTTTTATTATTATCGTATTGTTCATAATAATCTTAAAACACACTTATATCAATGGATACAATATATTCTATGGTAATTTAAACCGACATTCCAAATTTCAAAAAAAAAAAAAACGATACTAAATTTCTTTTAAAGTGGTTGCGGTATTATGCATTTGTATGAATGTGTGTGGTACACACAGGGATGGACTTATACTAATTTTATGAGTCAATTTTGCAGTGTCCGTTCATATTTCCATCCATATGGCTTCTGTCTATGTTATGTTCTGAACACCTTATAAATCACAATTGTATAAATCTCTCGATGAAATTTGGTACACATAGCTTTTCTGGACTAAATACAAAGATAATTCAAGCTATTGATGTTTCAATTAGCTTCCTCATAAAAACACTCCAGATATGATTACGAAATACTAGTTTGTGTAGAAGTCTAAGTCCATACGTCAAGATCGTATCTTTAAAACAGGCAAACCAATTATAAAGTAAATTATAAAAATATCAGTATTAAACAGAAAAGCACCACAATCCACCAAGTGACTCACACATTCGAAAATGAACTTAAATGCATTTACTTCTTGTATGGAATTATCACGAAATTTTTTTAAGTATAGGATATATATATACACACCTAAACCGTTTAACAATTTCTTATATCCGCATCACAAAACACATGGTGAAGGGTGTTTTAGAGGTGGCTTTTAACAACTATTTCATTCCTGCTTGTTTTCTGAATGCTTTAAAAATGAATGATATATGTTAAAATATTGCAGCAATAACTATAATCATAACGACCAAAAATGAGCCACATGGTATTCTTCACGCATGTGTGATGTCTAATCATAGAATTTATTACGTTTAGTTTTGATTGTCATTATAAGAAGAACATCTGATCATAATTAATTAATTAAAAATTATCATTATAAGAAAAACATGTGATAATAAATTAATTAAATTTATTATACATAAATCTTAATTTAATTATTTGTTAATGTTTTATAAAAGTATTTAATGTTAACATTTTAGTTGAAATTGTATAAAATCATATATCATATAAATTAATTACACCACATAGCGTATGATTATTAATAATTGCGGCATTTGATAAATTCATTTATCATACGTACTGTTGTATCATTTAAATGTATTATTAAAAATGTATAAAAAAAGTACATTGATCATACGTTCTGTTGTACTATTTAAAAAACAAAAAGACAAGTAAAAATGTTATATTCGGTATGACAATTCTTTAATACTCTCTACCACATATGCGTCTAAAGAACAAATGTTATGCTACATACATTAACATTCACACATTCACTCACAGACATACAATATATAAACGTTTTCTTCAAATATAACACGGAACACTTAAGGGCCATTAAAATTAGTTATATTTTGGCTAATAACTTTTGAACCGATTTCGATAATTTTTTGCAATGGTGGAATGAAGTACATATAGATTAATATTATGGCAAAATTTTCATTATAATTGTCGATTTATAATTGACAATGTTACAAAAGTGACGTTGCCTCACATATAAGTTTTATTTTTAATATACTGAAATGATTTTACTGACTTTAAATAAAAAAATTTTCAGGACTATAAGAAACACTCAGGCCAAGTTTCTTAGAGATCTGTTAATTATTGTGTATGTCAGTATGCCATCTACAAACAAACAAACTGACAGGCAGACGGACAGATAGACGGGCAGACAGACGGATATAGCATTACACACGGAATGAAAAAGTAAACATACCCTCATCACCACTTGCGGTGGTGAAGGGTATAAGAATTAAATCGATTTTAAAACGTCTTTTTTATTGAATTATGAAAATTTATATATCAACACTGTGTGCAATTTATTAATTTTATAAAAATAAATAAAATAACTGCAGTTTTGTTTTGCATCATGTTTTCCAAAATTTATTTAAATATGTGTCTCTCACATTAATTTATGCTTATCAGTCATCATGTTTTTAATTGAAGTCTGCGTACATTTTTAACTTAAAATTTATTATTCATTTATATAAATAATATAGCATTTAGCGAGTTTTTGGATCCATGTTACAAGTACAAAAATTGTTATACAGTTGTGTAATTGATAAATTATTATTTGTCCTTTTTATGTTTGATATTACTAATATTGACAAGTATGGAAGTATGCAATATTAATGTGAAATTATATTCTTTTTTTGTTTTACATAAAACATTGAAATTTGAATTAAAAGTCATATTACGCTTACATTAGATCAGGGTATATAATCCTCCATATGATTATATAAGCAAATTTATATTGAGTGCTTATGGTAATTGTCCTTTTAAAGGGCAATTGGTTGATTCTAGATAATACCTTGATATGCGGGATCTTCAAGTGTCTTATTTATAGAGTTTTCTACAAAGTAACTATTCCAGTGATCAATTATAGATGCAACTTTAAAACTTCTGGATATAATGATAATAGAGGAGTGTATTATAACTTTGCAACCCACTTTTTTAACAAGTGTTCAATTGGGTTTCTCATTCAATTTTACCATCTAATAGAACCTGATATGAAACTCTACTTTCCTACTTATCTCTTTATGGTTTTTAACTTTTAAACTTTAAAGGATTTTAAATGCTAATAAACTTTGCATTATAGCAAATCTATTTCTGAATTATTTGCAACAGATTAAATCGATATTTTCGATTTTGATCCAAAGAATCTATATTTTATTCATTTTTAAGATCAGGCTTTGGCATTTAGAATATAAAGGTAAGAACAAAAATATCTGGAATTAGCCCTTTATTAAATTTCATGCATATCCATTCAGCCAATCATAAGTTACCGATATATTTTCAAAAATACGAAGCTCCTGTTTGGAAGCTTTTATTTTACCTTGTATACATTTCTCTAATTCCAGTAATTCCTGTCCAATATTTATATATTTAAAAACCACTGCTGCACGGTATTATTATACAAGTAGCTCTCAGTGTTTAACAGTGAGGATATTTTTTCATCAAGTTCCATAATATTTAAGAGTATTTTCTTCTGAGACATGAGGAATTAAGTGTTAAGGATTTGGATTAGAAATTTCTTTACTTTGACACATGATCTCGAAAATACAAACAAAATAAAAGACTAATGCTCTTCGTTAGACTCAAATATCTTAAAAGTCTTAGCCCTTAAAGTTATCAATTTAAGCAGCGACATCAGTGTATTCAAAAACTGTAAATGTTTAACCGTATTTTTAAACGGATATCGTGCGAAGAGTAAATCAAAAAGGAATTAGGAGCAAGTAGAAATGTATAAATATATAAGCATTTTAAGAGTTGCAGTACAAGGTTTACAACTGTGAGAAATGGCTAAGGTGGCGAAAATGAGAAAATAATGAAAATAAAATGTTGTATGATACAACCGCTTTCGGTAGAACTAACTCTAGAATAGTCATTTATTCCCATTATCGAACTGGTATGGTTTCTTCGATTCTTTGCTGATCAGTAGCCAGTGTTAGGAAAAATAAAAATAGACATTGATGTTGAATTAATTATATCGATTTAAGGTAGGGTATACCGGTTTCCAATCTGAAAAATTCACTTCAAGAAATTTTGTTAGGAGTCACGCTTCTTAGGGCTAAGAATAAGACTGTTGTATTTGAAGAATCGCTCCGATAAAACAAGAGATCCGTCTCAACTAAGAGGAGAAGGTTATGACCAATAACAATGATTGAGGTCATCCAGATCAAACCCCACCAGTGCGAGACGGTAACTATACCTAAGTGGATATGTGCGTTACCTTTGTTAAACATTTTTTCTTCAACCACAGGACTTGTCCTGGAACATGTATTATTTTCAATGGAAAGATCAAACTATGTGGAACACTAACCAGTTGGTAGAATTACAAGAATATTATGAGGAGACCCAAAAGAAAAGAAAACAATTAAGCTCATCATGATGATCGCAGTCCGTACTGGAAACTTTATGCAGTATATTAATCGAATAGGTGTCATTGGTGTCATCGAATCTAGTGCATGTAGGGAAGAAAAAGGTAGAAAATTATTTAGTCTTTGAAAATAAAAGTTCCCAAAATTTAATTGAACCTTTAACAGTTTTGATTGAAGGAAGTTGAAAAATTTTATACACAATACGGAATTTCTACACTGAACCAAAAAAGGTAGTAAATAAAATGAAAAAGGGTGTAATAGTGGAAAAAATAGGTTATATATCAGCCTTTATTCATCATAATGAAAATATTCGTTAATTTTTCGTAAATTCTTCAAATTGATGAAAAATTGTCAATATAGCTTTTTGAATTCGTTAATAAAAATGCGGTTAATATGAATAAATATTATTCAATTTGAATATTACATTATTAAAATTGACAACAAAAATTATTTATATTGATAAATATGATTCAATTTAAATACCATATTTAAGTTAAATTAACGAAATTTGTTTGAATTGTGGAAAGAGTCTCAATGACTTCCTCAAGGCACTGTTTTGCTTGATAAAATGTAAGACGTATAGGTTCAGGGGAGAAGTAGCCCACATACAAAGCCGAATATCTATAGACTTACTACAGCGAGAATTTGGTCCCAATTAAATTTTTTAATACACGTCGATTTGTGATTTGCGAATGTTTGCTGATCAGCTGATTTTTCATTTGCATTTTCATAAATTTGTGCAAAATATTCCTTTAATTTTAATCACATATAAAGAAAATATAAAAGATTATTTGACGAAAAAAATAGTTAAATAAACAAAAATTTTATTCAAATTAACTTAATTTTTGTTTGTAGAATTAAATAAATTTGTGTGGTTAAATAACACGATGAGTTACTGCCGATTTTACTAAATATCTGTTAATATATCAAAATAAATGATAGATATTTTAAGGGGATTTTATTCAATTTAACATCTTTTACTAAAAAATTATTTTGATTAATTTTTTGTATATTTGAAGAAAATTATGTTAATTAGAATCAAAATCTGTTTAATTAACACATTTTTTCGTTAAAGTTCTACGAAAATTGTTCGTTAATACTACCTACGATATTTGTTTCAGTGTATAGTCATTTATTGTTAGTATATAATATATCTCCGACGGTGTATGCTCAATAGGCCTATATTGAGGTCTAAATGTGTGCTAACGGTCATGAGTTTTCTCTCCTCAACATTCCCACTTATCTGAATCAGTATAAAATCATGTTTAATTAAAATTTTAATGTATGTTAAATATTATATGTCTTTGTCAGCTTTCGAAGAAGAGAATCATAGAAGATAAGTATATAGATTTTACATCTTCGAATTCAACTTTTTAGTGCTAAAAATCGCATTAATAGAAAGAAAATAAAAAAATTTCTAAAAATTAAAGCGGTCAAAATATGTATATATGAAACATTAAATCCAATCGTTCAGAGTCCAATTCGGAATTATAACAATTTTTAACAAAGATCTTAAACGGTATCAAAGAATAACTTAGTTTTTGTACGTAGTGTGTACAATTCCGCAAATTGTCTGGAGTAATAACCAGTGTAGAAATCAATTAAGGAGAACAAAGGAGGCCCTTAAAAAATCTATACTAAAAAGTTTATCAGAGAGTTACACTGAGATAATAAAACTATAAAATAAATTGTTACCATATTAATTTTTATGTAATAAATATCTTTTCCGCCTTCTGAGTCAAATATTTTATTTTCTTAAGTCGTCTGTAACAAATTTCTAATAATAAATATCGTAGACGATAATTCATATAATACGTTTTGTAACTTTTGACTAGAGAATGTTTTACTTAAACGAAACTAAGTGAATTTTAGAAAAAAAACTGTAATATACGCACATATTTGTTTGGAGATGAACATTTTCAAAAATTTATACACGTAATAAATTATTAACACTTTTGTTTAGCCAGTAATGCTGAGAAGTAAGAAAAAGCTATTATTTTATATCTTCTATTCTTCCTAACAGTTTCCATAAGTTACGGTTGGAATATAAGAATATAACTTTAATATTATTTCATGAAATATGCACAATGTTCAAGTATTGTAATAAACTTTTGTTCTCGTAAACTTTTAATCTACAAGTGCACCTTTTTTCAATAATGCCAAAAAAGAAAAAAAGGAAACAAAAAATTCCTATGACAAACTAAATGGTTTTGTTGACGCCAAAACACCTTAGGGAATTTTGGCTGCACTAAAAAGGAAAATATATTTTTGTTGTTTGCTCGTATAATTTATAGTTTATAGATAATTTTTGAACAAAAGTTCATGGGGTATATAAAACGGAAAATAGTAAATTTCCTTAACATTGTAGTTGGAAAGAATAAAGGACTCTTATTAGAGCAGATATTTAAGTGAATTTAAAATGAAATATTAAATTTCGTAAATCTGCTGGCAAGTTGAAAATTTGAGTTTGCATTTTGTGGATAAAATTGGGTTCGGTCCACTGAGTTATATCTAAAGTGATTTTAAAGATTTTAATATAAGTGAAATCTGCTAGTGAAACCTAGAGGAATGTAAATACGGTACCAGTTATTGAAACAAATAATTTATAACTCAAAAAGAGTATAATCAACTTTTTGCAAAAAAAAAAAATAATAATAATAATAATAATAATAATAATAATAATAATAATAATAATAATAAAAAATAATAAAATTAATAAAAAATCATCATTTTGAAAATTTAAATGTTTATAACTTTTAATTCCATGAAGATATTTTAAAAATCTTTTTTAAACATTTTGTTACAAGTTATTAATAAAACAAATAATCGAAAAAATTAGACGCGCTCTAGCAAAAAATTTCAAAAAAATTCCGTCAAAAAGTTTTAATTTTTGAAAATAAATATCTCTTAAACTATACCTATACGATGAGGTTTTGCTGGCACTCACTAACAAAATCTTAAAAAGATATAAAAATTCTGGTTCGTTTTAAATATTTTTATTACTCGTGGTGACCAACTGAGGGAGTATGTGGACCGACCCTCCTTAGATCCACAAAGTCCAAACTAAAATCTTTAACTCACCCACACATTCATTGCAGTGTTTCAAAGGTAATAGTAATTGGGACTCTCTAAGAAAGTGTGACCTACATATCTGATTTGACGTATTGTCGTCAATTTCCTACTAAGTTTCGGATCTACTAAGCAACATATTCCATTTAATAGTCCAGTTCAAACAAAGCATTAGATGACTAGAAATCCAGAACATATAGTATGTATAGACTGCGAATATACAATTAATATTACAAATTCATAGAAACATTAAATGTTCTTCGAGTGTGAGTGACATTAGGTGACTTATACATAGTTCGAAGATAATTACAAGATAACATTTTTCTATTTTTTGTGAAAGTAGCATTATTGCGATTAAGAAAATTTTAAGTATTTAAAGCAAAGTCAACTGTAATATCGTTTGAATGTATTAGAAAAAAGATGATCAAAAATACATGTATGAAAATTCGCTAAGAAAAAATGTATGAGACAAGCTGTTGCAAATAATAACTGTGGGGACTATCTACGCTATTGTTAGGCAAATATAGATTTATCACCAGAAGTATTAAAAAGGGTATATTAACTTACCATTCCGGGTGCAACGCCCAAAAGAAATTATATAAGACCACATGTATGTCCCTGTGCCAAACGATTTAGTTATGTCTATCTTTCAGTCTATCTGTTGTTGGAATTTAATGAAATTTGGCTGCTATTTTTCTAAGCAGTTTATCGATTCCTTTACAAAATTAGAGACCGCGAAATTCCGACAAAATTATTTTCTATTTTTTTTACAAAATGTATATTATCGTAAAAATCTGTCTAAAATGAATTTAGTTATAATAGACATTTATATATGTTTTATCGCTATATAGACATCAGATTAAAGTAAAAATGCTATAGGCTTATCTATTCAAAATTTTGATACACTCTACAATCGGGGTGTCATATAGGATACAATTTGTGAAAAATGCCACTTGCATATATTTTGGTATAAAATAAACACCAATTGATAATTTAATTTGGCACTACTTAATACCTTGTTATAATCTTCGATAGAAGATTGACGTGGTGTTCAAACACACATGCTTTGATATCCAGGATTATGACTGTTACTAAAATCTAAAGTGGAGTCATTGATTAATGAATCTGTGGTAAGATCAATTGTATTCGCTGGTTTCTGTGATACTGGTTGCTAAACCAAATGCAGTATCCCCACACCAATCTTTTCTTTTTCGACTCCTGATATCAATCTAAATTCTACTACCTATACCTCTTGACGACCTAATCTAACTTGGGTTATATAAAAACTGCACTAAAAATCAACATATATATCCTCAACCACTGTCATTGAAAAAAGTTATTTAAAGTTCCCCATTTCATTTGTATTGTCGATGTCAAAATTAGGGGTATATTAGTCTGTCTTTTGACAACATTCCCAAGTCTAGAATTATTGTAAAAGTTCAATGAAATTTGGTCAAATTTGTAGAAAGTTTTGACCCATTGTTCGATATTTCTTCAATTCAATTGATCAATTTATTTAGTTAAATTTCAAGCTTAAATATTTGACTTTGTATACCATTTTGAATACTTTGAAATCATTTGTGTGCCACTCTTAGAGTATCTTTCTCTTTCATACAAATTTATACATCAATAAATTTTTATTGAATATAAGAGTCAATAGATTTTTATATAATAACTTTTTCATAACATACTTCAAATATTTACCTTGAATACATAAGTATTCCATCTGCCATTGCAGGTGTATTTATGTATTCAAAAACACTTAAAGGTACGTATTGCATTTGTATTGCCCAATTGAAGATATCAATACATACACACACAATAAAAAATATTTTACAAACCAATATAGATACAATTTATGTAAACATAAACATGTTTGCAAAAGTATTTACGTGTGTTGGTTCATTTTAAATGCATCTAAGGTTTATTTGTTAGCAGATGAATTTTACTAACCACATATCGGTCAATACTAATTCGATTCTGTCAAATGAATACTTTTTTGATAAGTGACATTTGGAAGTTTGAAAAAAAAAAAAAAAATAAAAATGAATAAAATAAAATTATTTTGGCGAATATTTTTTTATTCTCGGGAATTAATAAAAATATCGTTCCCGGGAATTTCCGGTGAAAGTTAGAAAATATTGTATTCTATAAAATTAGTATTTTAATAATTTTCTAATGAAAAAAATCAGAAACTATAATAAAATCAAGTAGGAGTCCAATATACGGCTCCATCGAATCTCAAATATCTTCCAGCATAACCATATTCTATTCTAGGTAGTGACCCTATATTGAAGCTAATAAGATATTCTGAAATTGATTTCTCCTATGGGAACTGCAGTAGAATGTGTTCATTTTCATGTTCTTAATGCTATTTTACCGAATTCCATTGAATTTCTTATCTGGTAAATGAGTAGTTTTATATGATCCGTACTATAATTAGAGTCGATATTTATAAAATTACTTTATTAAAGACAATAATAAAAATATGTATAATGAATTTTGGATGGAATTATTCCACAAAAAGGAATTTTTTAAGTTTAACCTCCTTTTCCCAGTAAATTAGAACTATTCCATAAATAAGATTTTTATATGTTTAAAAGCAAGGAATAAGGTCCTTGTGGATAAACAACCACAAAGTTTTGAGGTTATATTTTTTTACTAAAATAAATTTATTTGCAAAATTCAAAAAATCTTCTTTTAAATTTAGAGTTATATTACACACTTATATTCTATTATTGCGATTTATATTAGTTTTGGTATGATATATAACAATTCAATTCACTCTTAGATATCAGTATACAACTATTTTTCCTTTGGAGATATACAGATAAAAAACTGAATATAGCAATAACAATCTGGCAAAATTTTATTGAATTCATAGATGATTTCTCCTGCAGTTACACACAGAGGCAACCAAAATTACTTCCCGAAAATTCCCGATAGAAATTTCTCGGGATTTATGAAAATGAATTTCCCAGAAAAAAACAGAAATGATTTGTCATAAAGAAACCCTATTTACATTGAATATTCTGCAAGATTTAACTATCGATTGACAACAAAAGTAAAAACAGAATAAATTTTTGTCCCACTGTTTAATTTTATTTAAAATGAAGTTGCCCCCATAAATATGCTAATATTGACTATAGTTCCATTGAAATAAATTCTATATATGTGTAGGTGGGTGAATGCATTTGTGTAGATTTAAATTTGTTTAGCATTTGCTTTTATATTTGTTGATATTTTGAAAACGCTTTGCTAAATATTGTGATGTCGAAATAAAACCCCAATATGTGATTGTATGTGTTTGTTTATGGATTTTCCAGTTTTATTTACTGAAAAATTTTTTAATTTTAAGTGCAAAAAATCAATTTCATTATTGTATGAATATTAAAATTGTGGTTAAAAGTTCAAAGTATGAATTCAATTATTACAGAGATTTATTGACAAAATCAAATGTAAATATCAAGAGTTTATATTGACAACCGATTTTCTATTACACATGTAACCACAAACTTCTTAAAATTCTTACGGATGTTTTGCAAATAGAAAATAGTAAAATAAATTTCATTTTTGCACATAAATTTCTTATTAATTAAATATTATTTATTTATTAAAACCACGAGTTTATACATAAATAAGAATTTCTGTTTCTAATGGGCGCACAGTGATTCATTTCCATACAAAAATCGGCAAATATCAGAGTTCTGAAAACTTCCATACAGCTACATATTTAAATAATTAAGAAAGCACAAAAATTGAAAAAAATAGTTGCAAAGAATCAAATTCCTCTCACATATCTCGAAGTTAAATCTTAAACACTGTCCACAATTGTGTATGTACATTTATGGCTTTTATGTAGTTACAATTATATACTATAAAATTTTTTTAACATCGAAAGAAGGATAATGGTACCTGTCATATATCCTATTTAAAAAAATTGCATAAAATTATTTAAAGTCATTCTGTTTAACAATGCAAGTTTTTATATATTCTGTTTGTAAACCTTTTTTATTTAAAAATTATTCTAAATTCGTAGTACAGAAAGTATACTTAATAAAATATATATACATTTATAACTCATACGCCCGGATGTTTTTTGTTTGTGATTTAAGTAAAAGACTATGCATAATAACAACAAATTTATCATAATATTTAATTGATAGTTGTCGGTATCAGATGAAATTATTTCATCATCGGCAGATATACATTCGATGATATAATGTATTTTATATATTTATTCATATATACATACGTAAAATTTATGCATAAGAATACAACTTTTAAAGAAAATATTACGTTTATAAAATTCGTTTTTTTAATTGAACAAAAAACTGGCTGCAGTTTTATTTTGATCATAATTCTAGAAGTATGTATAATTAAGCTTTATTAAAAAAAGAAAAAATGCTAAATTCGGCTCTGCCGAATCTTCACACTACAAATAGATGTGATTAAGTATATTATGTTTCGTACATACACACCCACACATACACTGACAAACGTATAAAATATATAAACGTTTTATAGTAATAAAAACGTTTAAAATTTAACATGGAACGGTTAATGAGTCATAAAATTAGTAATATATTTGGATATAACTTTTTTACCTAACCGATTTTGACAAATTTTGGAATGATAAAAAATAAAACTGCATATTATGCCAAAATTATATTATAATATGTCGATTTCTAATTGACATTTTACCAAAATTCTTAGATGTTCCCTCAGATATATGTATATATCTTTTGATATATTAAACTGATTTTGTTGGCTTTAAATAAGAAACTTTCGGAGCTATAAAAAGTTCTCAGGCCAAATTTCATTTCGCAATGTCAATTATTGTGAACGTGAGCATGCCAAAAACAGACAGGCGGACATAACAAATCGACAAATCGAGCGTTACTCACGTAATCACAAAGTTACACAAACTTTGTAGTAGGAAAATTTCATGTTTATAAGAAAAACTTTTTTCAAAAGTAACAAAAAACTGGCAGCTGTTCTCTTATGACTTTTAGTTGTTGGATATGTGTAATTAAAGTTAAAACAATCACGTTTTCCACACTTTCTTAAGGTGAAAATGTTCATATTTTTGAAAATTTCATTAAATGTTAGAAATATTACCTGTGTAGATATATGTACAGATATATTTTTGTCTTTTAAAAATCTTTTGGATCCTTTCTGTGTGCATTTATTGAAATAAATTAAAAAAAAAATCAAATAATTTGACCTTATGAATATAGTGTTTTCAAAGCCATTATCTTTCATAATTCATAAACTATTTGGTCTTATATTGTCTTAATTAAGATTTTATCAACTAAATTTCAGTTTATTCTTAATTTTTAAGTATTTTATACCATGAAATGAATTACTGGGTTGGTTCCATTCCATACAGTCGTATGTGAGTTGTAATAAAAGTATTTTATTTTATGTAAAAAAACATTTTTTGAGCGTTTCTAGGTCGATTGGAATTGGAGTGTACAGAAAATTCTTTTTGATTATTTGTCTCAAAATTAGTACTTTCGTTTTAGTTGTATGTGTATAAATAAATGCTAATTTAAGTGTATACAACGTGTACACATAATACTCTGTTAGACTCTTTTTCTTAGATTCAAAATAAAATATAGTGGTCTTATAATTATTTATAGAACGTTTGGTCGATATGATTTTCACAAAAAGTATTACATACTACAATAATTAAAATTTAAAAGTTTTCTTTCGAAACACAATACAAAATAGGCAAATTTCGTTAATCTGGTACTTTGGACGTATACTTAATATATTTGATTAATATAACTCATATACAATTACAATGATGAGGGATTGATTTTACTGTTTGTAGATCTTTGTGAGTAAATAATTTAATCAACCATAATCGGTAAAACAGTTATTGCCTGGGAAAGTAATTTGTAGCACTGAGATAAAGATATTTTAAATATATTTGGTACAAACAGATAATATATAGAACGATATCTAAAGCAAGCTCTATATTCAGGAGAAAATCGTCCATAGAACTTTCACTTATAAATTGACAAATTGAAATAAAATTTTGATCCTAGAATTTTAAATTTCATTTCATTTCATTTCTAACAATTTGTGTTTTTGAAACAAGACTTAACTTTACAGACATAAGGAAAAACGTGTTATAACTCAACCATCTTCCTTTAAATTGAAAATAAATTAAATTTATAATTATCAAACACCAGTTTATTTGTTCAATTTTCTTATAAACAACAACTTTTAAATAAATTACCTACAATAAAGTCTTCAACCCTTAAGCTAAATTTATTTCATAACTTGTCTTACATTTGTAACTTTTTGTTGAAAATAATTAATAAACCAAAACAAAAAGTAAAAGTTCTTCCTTCTGACAGGCTTAATTTAATATATCCTGAGGCATTGATATTTTACACACTCCACCACCAGAAGTGGTAATGAGGGTATATTTACTTTGTCATTCCATGTGAAACACCAAGAAGCTATCGTCTAAGACCCAATAAAGTATACATATTCATGCATCGTATTAAAATCTGAGTCGATGAAGTTATATTGTCCGTCTGTTCTTCTGTCCATTAGAGACATTCTCACGTCTAGAATAATTATAGAATACAATGAATTGTGACCTCAGTATTTATTATTATCCTGAGCAGTTTTCTAAATCGGTTCATTCAGCTATATTGGTTCATCAACAAAAAGTAATAGACCGATATCTGAGACAAAATTCTGAAAAAGAAATTTTCTAGTTTTCCAACAAAACGTAATTGAATTTAAACTGGAATTTGGATGTAACATATAGTTATATGTGTTTCGGATCAGCGTAATTAGAGTTATAGGTTACAATATGTAAAAGTGCAATACTTCCCGAAATCTGTGTGTAATAGGTCGCAATTTTGAAGATAATATTCTGAGTTCGACATTTATATTTATTTTGATACAATAATAAACTCGACCAAACAAGATTGAGTTGGGGTCATTATTTAACCTAGTTCCCATATAAGGCCCTTTCTCGGAATATGGTTTATAGCTGCTTATAAAACTCTTTATATGTACCAATTAAATTGAAATTTTTAACTATCTTCAATATATTTCATTAATTTGACTCATATCGGTCCATAATAGCTCAAGCATCCGTATAATTTCCCCTCTCGGAAAACGGGTTTATAAAAACCTAATAAAACTCTCAATAAACCCAAATTTAATTGACATTCTGCACATTTATTTCTCTAACTATCTTTATTATATTTTAAAAATTTTTTCCATCTCGGTCCATATTTGGCTATAGCTACCATTTAAGGCCCCTTCCCAGAATTCAGGTTGGAGCTTATAAAACTGCTAAAAAGACCGATCCTTTTGAAATCATTTTATCAACAAAGTTCGTATAGCCTCCATTTAAAGCATCTTCCCGGAAAACGGTTTATAGGTAATACAGCTTTTAAATAGAGTCCAATTTTATAAAAAAAATTCTTTACAATCATTTTCCATAAGTGTTACAGTTTCAAAACTTTTTAATAAACCCCATTCTATTGAAATCTAAAATTATTTGAAATTTCAGCTGTAGCTCTCATATAAGATTCCCTCTTGAAAAGTAGTTTTCATTTTGTAAACTTATCAATTTTTTAAAATAGTCACAAATATATTTCTTTTTTCTTGAATGTCTTGCTCTAAATTTTTTTAATATACATAACTAATTTGACAAATTCTTGGGCCCCTTCCAAGAAAAGCGATTAATTATCCATTTAAATTTAAATTCCATTTTCTGGAATATTGTTTTAGGCTTAAAGGGTTATTAAATATGGGCCAATTCAATCGAAATGTTTTCAGTATATAAATTAATTTTATGGATATTTCAATATCTTCAACTTATGCTAATTTTTGCATAATATTAGTGGTGGAGGGTATTTAAGATTCGGCACAGCCGATTATAGTTTTTATTTTTATTATAATCTTTTATATTCTTTAAATTTATTATTTAATTTCATCCTTTGTTGGATAATTAATGTACATCAAAAATTTATTTTTGTGTCTTTTTTTTTTTGCCAAAATGTTCGCACTTTTCAGACGAAAGGATTAGAGACAATGTGATGTGATGTTAAGGGGTTTATTTCAAGATTAATTTTGAGTTTAGAAAACTTTTAAATCAATTGTTCATAATTGCAGCAACATTGTTATCACTTACAATCTCAATTAAGTCTTTGGGGGAAAAAGTTTTCCATTTAAAATGTTATTTTTTGATTTATTTCTTTATGAAAACAGTAAAATACAGAAATAATGAATATATGAAATGAAGACTTTTCGTATTTAAATACATATAAAGTTTCTAGTTTTATTGCAAAAAATATGTTTATTTTGTCGAGGTTTTACTGCTCTAAGTAACGTATAAGTAAGTGAAATATATGTAAATATTTGATAAAAGTTTCATGATGAATTAAAGCAGAAACCCGACTCCGTTTTAAAATTCTTTAATAAAGACTGTTGAAAATTGTTTTAAAGAAATTTGCTGAAAATATTACAAAAAGTCGGATTGAATTATATGTTTGTAGTGGTTTTATATTTTGATTGTAGTAAAAGTTGTTAATGCTAAATATTAAATTTTAAAATCTTAAAAATTATAAAAATTATACTTTGCAACCAAATTGACTTTTTTGATTTTGAAAAACAATAACGTTTTGCAATTAATATGTTTACAGACACCTCGGCTTTATATATTAGATGGCTTTCTTTCTGACAATTCATTTTCCGTTAAAGGTTTATTAAGGCACATTTCCTTTGACTCCAAAAATAAACAAACGAGATTTGCCTCAAATGTTTTATACATATTTACTAATAGATGATAATAAAATAATAATAAAATCGATATTAATGACCATATTTACTTTATTGTTCAATATATAAAACAAAATCTCTACCTCTGTAAATGTGTTTAAAAAATTAGACATTTTACTGAAATGATTGAGGAATATGTTTGGGTGTTTACCTTACATATGTATCTAATAAAGTTCCTCCATGGGAAAAAGTTCGTTTTTATAAATCCAATGAAACTTCCAGTAATTTAAGTGATGAAGGTATATTACCTCAGTGTGTAACTCCAAAAAGAATCAACTAAGAATTTAGTGAATTTTGACCAAATTGTTTGTTATCGCTTTAAGCAGATTCTTATTTAAAACCTGCTATATCGCTTCAATAGCAAAATAGTTATCCTCTAATAAACAGAATATAAGAGCGTTATATAGATCGCATTTTGAAAGATAATTTTCGGAATATTTCCTGATATATTTGTTATAATAATTGAATATAAAACCAAACTTAGTTCCAATAAAAGGACCTTGTCCAATATTTAAGAATATAAAATTCTTAAATATTGAATAAGTCGTTTCATAGAATATATGATATTTAGTATCTATAAATCAAGTAATAAATCGTTTATTATTGAATTAATGTAGCCACCCCCAAAAAATTGGTTCTTTTCAAAGTTTCAGTTTCAAATTAATATAACTTGTTAATGGAATCAAATACCTGTATGTCTGTATGTCTTTTGCATCAATAGGGTAGGAAATCTCATAATTTTAAAACGTGGTAGGACTTGCGATAAGCCTGATAACTTAATAAGATTAATAAAAACACATGAATCGATGAATCGATCTTAATAAAATTAGTGACAGGAAAAATGCGTAATAAAATTTTTAAATATTTTCAGAAAAACTAATAATGATCTTGCAAAAAAGTTGGCCAAGCTATCAAGGATATACCCTAAAATTGTTTCCAATATTTTTAAACAGTGCCGAGGGAACTTGTCTGTGGATAAAAACCTGGTTCAGGTAGAATTAACGGTCCAAATAATGTTTCCAAAGAAAGCATTTTCAAAACAGCTTCTTAAACATCCGGTAGGAAATCTTCCCCCTTAGCTCAGAGCTCTATGTATTTGGTAAGCAAAGTTAAAGCTAATGTAGTTTAAAAAAATAAAATGCTCAAAAAGTTCCTGACATGAATAATGCTAAACATTTAGAGTTCAAAAAGAGAGGATTACCTTTTCGCACAAAAAAGTTATCCTAAAAATGTTGTCGTATGCTTTGAAGTTCCATCTCGTTGAAATATGACTCCAGTATCAGGATTCTCCTACGCTTTTAATATCAGATTAACGTATACTTAATATAGTTAACTAATATAACTCATACGCATCTTCATACTACATATTTGCAATATAACCTGCTTTTTCATAAATGACAAAATAAAACTGTTTATTATTGGGCTTAATTTTATTATTTATATTACATTATCTCTGTAGGGTGCCATTTTTATAAATAATCAAAAATTATTTCAACAATTTATGACATTTGTTAGACATCATGTTAACAGCCGAATCCATTATGATAGCCAAAGATTAACAATTATTTTCATTAATTATGGCATCATCAGTAACAAAAGAAATGAGTTTGTATGAAGTATGAAGCCTTTTAAAGTTAAATAAAATTTAATTGACGAAATAGTGATTTATTACACGAATTTACATAAGTGATTAAAATTGTAACTCGTTGAATTTAAATAAGATTTTAAACCTACATATTTTAATGAAAATGTTATGAAAGTATTTTAAACATAAAATTTTGAATTTATAATGTTTTTTAATTAATGATATTATAAATGATAACTTGAATGAAGATTGAAAATAAATATGAAATGAACATTTAAAAGGATTTACATTTGTTGTTCTATTATTTTCCTTTGTTCTTAGAATAACTTCTTACTAGTGAATAGGTTCTTTTAAATTAAGATCTTTGTTGAAGTCCTACATACTTTTGAAAGTTATTAGGTCAAAAGAAATTTTATTTAAGCTTTATATTTCAAGCCATTTGACTTGATGTAGAAGTAAGTAAATTATCTCCATTCTAGTTTTGTTTTCTGGCCTTCTCCTTTAAAGTAGTGATATATCAGTATCGCTGTTTTTCTATACAGCCCTGCTTAATCCACGGTGCGGGACAGACACTGAGTGAAAAATCAATAGCTGCCAAATAGTGATCATGTAACTCTTTAACCATTGGATTATGTTAATAATTGTAGACTTTCATTGTCTTTTTAACTTGTCTATGAATCAGAAAATTATAGAAATATCAATTTCTTCATACCGAAAGATCCAAAATCCTAATCCGTATAAAACAAGTTTAAAAATGTGCCTTTTTCATTAATTGTTCTTAAAAAGGGCCATCATTCATATTTCTAATCAATGTAAATAAATTGAAATTTTGTTTAACATCTAAATTTCCAAAATATTTTGGATTTATGATAGACTCCTTCAGAAGGCGCTAAAATCATAATATAGAACTCCTTATTCAGAAAGTAAAAAATTTTTATTTAAATGATTTATTTGTTTTTTTTTTTTTTCAATTTATTTTAAAATAAGTTTAACAAAACACAAAAATATATTTGTTTAAACAGTCGATAATTCTTATAACGAAATTATCAAAAATAGGCAATTTTAAATTTTCACCTCAAATAATTAAAGGAAACATGTATTTTTATTGTTTTTTTTTGTAATTAAATAGATATAAAAATTAATAATCAAAGAAAGCAGCTGCCAGTTTTTGCTAAGTTTAAGAAAAACGATATTTTTAGAATCATGAAATTTTCCTAGGTTTTCTGAAAGAAAATTCACAATATACAGAATTTTGACAGGACAAAAAAGGCAAAACATATGTTTAATTATACATACTTATAGAATAATATTCAAACGTGATCAGTTTTTTGTAAAATTTGAGATAAACTACTTTTATAAAAGTGAAATTTTTTACACAATTTCGCAAAATATCAAATTTTTGTCAAAGAAAAAAACAAAACTTATATCTTAATAACAAGTTTTTTAATTGTAATAACACATACTTCCTAAAATAATAATCAAAAGAGAAACAGCTGCAATTTTTTGTAAATGTGAGAAAAATATATTACAAATTTTACGTATGTATATTTTGATAAGAGATATAATGAAAATAATAAGAAAAGTAAGAGGGTATATTATAGTAAATCCGTTGTACTTATTTTTAAAAATAGAATTATTTTATTTTATTAGTTGTATTGACCACAACTGGCCAAAACTCTCTTTTTGCTAATAAAATTCTTAGAAATTATTCGTTACAAACATGTTAATTAAATATCATAATTTTTGTAGAACATTTTCATGTTTAAGTTCTACATTAAAATGATTATTTACATACATCTTTAAATTTCTTAATATTAAATCAAAATATTTACATGTTGATTTTCACCACAAATTTTCATAACAAAATATTTTGTTAATTTATTTTCATGCTGGTTGCAACAAATACAGATTTTTTTCTTTGTTATAATGTTTATTAGAATTTATTCATATATGCGTAAATACATATACATGCACGTACAAGTACATACAGTTTGTCAAATATGTCTTTGCACTCATAAAAAATATGAAAAAAAAAATAAAATGAAATAAATAAATTGATGAATATCAAACAAAAAATGTTGATTGCTAATTCTTTCTGTACACATTTCCCATGCTGTACCCCTTTTTTATAACCATAAGACGCCAAAAATTTTCAATAGTCGGACATATTACAACAAAGCAATAAAAAAGAAATTTACGGTCTTTAAAAATTTCAAATAAATGTTTGAAAAAAATATTAGAAATGGAAATGTGAAATTATCATCGAATTTTTTAGGTCTTTAAAGATCTAGTGATCTCATAATCGTATGTAAAAAGGCTTAAACGGCAAGTTTCAAATCGGCAAAACTATTCAATTGTTAAGAGGGTCAATTCGTTAAGGACAGCGGTCCAATGTTATAATATACATATTAATATCCCTCGACGAAAATTAAAAAAAGTTTGGAGTTAAATATCAACATGCCAGTTAAAGTAGGCTTAAAGTAATATTAAATTAAATTAAATTAAATTAAATTAAATTAAATTATATTAAAGTAATATATATTAGTTCGTCTTAAAAGTAATATTTTTAATCTTGTACATTATCCAGTGGAACCCCCACATATTTTTCTCATAAACCTTAAAAAATTCATAACAATGCGAAAATTATTACAATTAATCACAAAAGACGTTTGACTTACTGTGAAATGCTGGGACAAATTTTTTGCAGAAAGAAGTAAAAATTCTACATGCGGGTTTTGTAAACACACACTCTCACATATACTGACAAAGGTATATTGTGGATAAACGTTTTTCTTAAATATAACAAGGAACACTTAATGAGTCATAAAATTAGTTATAGTTTTGACTATAACTTTTTTTCTTCTGAACCGATTTTGACAATATAACTTTGTATTCTGCCAAAACCATATACTAACTTGTCGATTTCTAATTGACAAGTTTACGAAAATTCTTCGCTAATATACTTGAATGATTTTTTTGATTTTAACTGGAAAACTTTTCAGAACTATAACAAATGCTCAGATCAAATTTTAATGAGTTAGTGTTTCAACAATAGACAGAGAGAGGGACATATCTATATCGACTCAGATTTTCATTTAATGCAATAATAAATTTAATATGATGTTTGAGATGATTCTTTCTAAGCGTTACAACGGAATGACAAAGTCAATAATAATTTTTTCACCACTTGTTGTGAGGAGGGTATAAAAAACATGCAATTGAGTTGATATTTATACTTTTTGTAGAAAAAATTGTTTCAGAAAAATTACAGAGATCTTTTGAAAGTGAAATTGTGTGTTATAAATGAGGACGGTTGTTTTTCTATTCACTAGTGTAAAATATTTGACAGTTTTTGAAAACACTAAAGAAAGTTTCATTGAATACTTAACCTAGATTTTTTTCGCTGGAAGAGGTCCTTCTGTAGGATTATGATCAACAGTTACAAATAGTGTTGCTTTCAGTTTGCAGTATTACCTTATTCAACAAATGATTTAAATTCTGGGGTTTCTTAAATTTTGGCTTGTTACATGATATTGAATACATCCCTTTATGTAGAAGATAATATATCATTTATTTACCTAACGGATTTGTTCTTTAATAGTTGAAATGTCCCGATCCTTTGAATCTTAACATTTAAGCACTTTTACATCAAATTATGAGGCCACTAGTGACTTTAAATACATACATTTTCAAGGAGACTTCCTTATTTCATAAAAATTACACTTCACTTAAAAAAGAAAGAGAACTGCGAAAAATCGCTGAGAAATTTCACATTTCCAATGCTTAAATATCTTTTGCCAACAGATATTTGAACTTTTCAAAGTTTGTATATTTCTTTCTTTATAACTGTTGTTGTAATCAATTCATCTATTCGGGAAATTTCGGTAATGCATAATCGTAAGCAATTATAGCAACGAAATGTGTACAAAAAACTGGATTATTCAAAGATTTTTACTTGGAATTCTATAATAAAGTTAAAAATTTTCATTTTTTATGATTGCAAATATTTATTTGACAAACTGTATGTAAAATAAATATTTCATACATATAAAATTGTTTCGTATAAAACAATCCTTTTGTTCCTATGAAATTGAAATTTAAATTCTAATTTATTTACACATGTTAAATATTTTATTTTCTTGTTGTTCTTTTCTCTTTTGTTGTTGTTGTTGTCGTAGTTTTTGTTGTTTACAAGTTGTAAATCTCAATTGTTTATTTACACAATTTAAATTTTTGTAATATTTTTTAGAAAAAATACAAAAGCAAAAGAAAGTACTTAAGAAAATAAAAAAGGACTTAAGACGAATTTTGTATACACTGAGTTGTATTTTGAAGATTTTCATGGAACTGAATTTAAAGAATTTACTAAATATTATTTTATTATTAAAAAAGGTACATAAAGTCTGGTGGCCATAATTGGAATTTATGTGTTTTCAATTTGTCAACATTAAGAATAATGGGAATAGATTTTTATGGAAACTGTTACAGATATTGACGAAATTTCACATGTTTTGTGCTGAAATATTTCTGAGCTTCATGAAATACAGACAGTTGATGCCTTACTATGGAGTTCTAAAAATTATTGATATAAGACCTTCTAGAATATTTGAATTCGTAAAAAACGTTACATTTGTCTGAAATTGAATGTATATTGTTTTCAATTTATAATTCCATTATTGCCTTATAAGGAATCCTTACGGAATATAACCGTACTAAAACAAATTTTGGATAAACTTAAGGAGCAATAGTTTTATACATCATCATGCCAAACTTCATTAAAATTAAAAAAATTAAAGTAGAAGTAGAAAAGATATATTGACGATTGCAAGATTGGTATCTTTAAAAAGTTTTAAACGAACTGCAGGTTACTGAATGTAGAAATCCTAAATGAGGATACCACTATTAAATTTGCTCCTAATTTTAGAGCCATCAGTGTAGATACAGCAGTACACTTCTATTATAAACATGCGCACTTCTCTCATGTGATAAGTAAATGGAGGTGGATGGAATATTTGCAATAATCAAAGAGTTCTGAAATAGCACTAGTTAATCTCAATAAACTCGCGTGACCATACATTCTATAACCCCATTTCCTCATAACCTTCTACCTTACGCTGTTTAAAAATTTAACACTTGAAAATTCGCAAATGTAGTAGTAGTCGGTGTGGACTTAAGTGATTCAATTATCAACAGCCGGATGTTATCGAAGACTAAATGAATTTCCAGAGGTTCGAGGAGGTTTCAAATGATTTTCCCTATAATGTCGCTCGTAGAATAAAATGTTAAGGTAAGTTAAGTTTTCATAACACAAATATATGAATTTTTCCATTCACTTCCGATTTTAATCTTCGTATATTTTGCCCCCATAGTCAACATCATTAGCAGCCTTATATGTCACATAATTACTCCCTTATCATATCTGTATTCCTATTGAGAACAGAAAAAATAGTTTTACTTAGGGCTTCGCTTTGGAATACTTTGAAACAATTCGCTTTTCATCATCATGCGAGTCACATGTGCAGAAAACGCCTTAGATTTTGTTTATTCATTTTATTCGTTTTGACCTGAAACTACTAGTGCACTGTTAAGTTGCTTTAAAAAATACATATTACCGAATACTGCCAAACCTTCTTGACCCGAACACTGTGAATTCAATAATCCCTTGCTTTTCATCGCTGTGCATCCAAAAATTAATTTAGTTGTAAATTTTCACTATTCAAGATTACCTTCCCAATAAACTTCATAGAGTTATACAAAGGGAAATTTTCTGTTTTTTAATTCGGACTCAAATTTTATGAAAGCAAATTTTATTTGCTTTAATTTGATAGTCAGTTTATATGGCTTCAATCCATCTGATGTGAATTATCAGACTTCTTAGTTGTTCGTCGTACATATACCATTATTGCATTGAACTCTGGCGGATTTATATTGAACGAAAAAGGTTGCGATAAAAAAGATCTTATTTGCATTTTTGCATAAAAGTGATATATATGGTTTTTTTGTCTTTATAATCAAATTTTTTTGAATACTCGAGAGAATCTACTTTGAATAACGAGACTACTAAATCGTGGATAAAAATATTCATGAAAAAACAATATGCGAAGAAACAAAGAAGTGACAAGTGAGTGGTACTATTATTCTGACTGCAGCTGTACATTGAAAAAAATCATCTTCAATAATAATATATCAAACGAAAGCAAACTAAATATATTTTGGAACAATTTTTCCTTTTTCACATCAAATTGTATAATTAACTAAAATATTATCTAAACATTTGTATGTATTCAAAGCGAACAATACAAAGCGAAATAAAATAATGTATTTTTAAACAATTTTTTTTTTTTTTTTTTTTTCAAAGACAATTACTAAAATGTTGTTTTAGTCCTTTGTGGCAAATGACAATATATTTATATGCAGACTTACATTACATTTAAACGTAGACATGCAGCTGAATATAACACATTCACATATTTAACATGAGTCTAAATAATTTGTATTTTTCTAACACAATTACAAATTGAAGTCACACGCACTCATACAATAACCATTTGACCAAATGATAACTTAAATAAATTCTAGAAAAGAATTATTTTCTTACTCTAAAAAAGATATTTAAGCCAAAACTGCTTATTTTGTGAAGCTATTAATATCAGCGTATAATATGTGTACCCCCTTAAATAAATTCATGGTCAATTGGGTAATTGTTTTACTCTCAAAGTGTATGTCACAAAATTTCCACAAAATGTTTACATTATTTAATTTGTGTATTTGTTTGTATTTGTGTTGGTATTTATTTTATGGGTATTTTTCATGCAAATTCAAAGACTGAGTATTTAAACATTTATTTTTTCGTTTTTTTTTCATATACAGTTCCGAACAAAACTATTAGCACAGCAAGTTTTTATGTTTTATCTTCATTTTAAATGCTATTATAACCAAGTAAAAATCGTTAGTGATAGATAAAACGATAATAGAACTAAGTCGTTTCACTATTAGAACCGGCAATCTAAAGTTTTAGCTCTCAGCAAAAGTAACCCAATTGTGCGAAAAATGAAACACAACCCTAAAACATTCATCCCATTTGTTGCTGAAGTTTATGTGGAATTTAACAAAAGTATCACTCGATTACTGTTCGTGTTCACTAATCTCTTCAATAAACCAAAGCCGATGAGCTGGTTTTCATAGTCGGCATTATGGAAAAACAGATACATAAGTATTTTTAAATCAAATGTGCGAAAGCTTTAAATTTACTTACAAGTTTCACATTCCAATAAGACAACGATCCAAAAGGACGAGATCTGCAGACCACAATCTAATTGAGCATTTGTGGAAAGAACTGGACAGACGGATAATAAAATCTATTTTAAATATGTCTGACCTTCAGCAGGCGTTAAAAAAGGGAAAAAAATCGGGATGGAAGTTACAAGAAATTTAGTCCATTCAATGCCAGATTATTTTGATGAATTTATAAGGCAACAAATAAGAACGATATGTTCGGTTATGTGGAATTTCAATATCCTCCGCCACCAAAGCGTATGAACAAAATACATTAAGTTTTATACATGTTAATTATATGCACATACACA
>PYHX02000203.1:0-31037 GCA_004302925.2 Cochliomyia hominivorax | reverse complement strand
CTACTTGCCAGGACCATTTAAATTTGTCTTTCCATCCGTATGTTTTTTATTTTTTGATATTTAAAAGTGCAATACGTAGAAGGACGGAAGGATGGACATTTTTTGTGGTTAAGAAAATAACAAAAACCGTTTGTTTTATATCACTATTTAAATAATTTGTTTCTTTTACCTTTAAACCTTTTATTATAATATGCATTTTTTCTATTGTCCATAAAATGAAATAAGTTATGCAAATAAAATCTTTTTTTAAGGATCAGCATCCTTTTTTTTAGCGAATGAAGATAATAGTTCAGAATAGAAATTCAGAATACAATAGGGACTTAGTAAACATTTGATTTATAATTTTCTTCCTTATTACATCAATGGTTTTAATAAAATAATTTTAGTCCTTTTGTCGTATCCGGCTACATATTTAAAATAAAATAAATTGACTGCAGGACGCCTTTTTAAATTTTGATTGCAGCCAAAGTCAAAAGGACTAAAAAACGAGAGTTTATAAATGTCGACCTGGAATATCTGTGAAACTACAAGTTAACTAAATGTATTTTTATGAAAATTGTTAAGAAACTGTCTATGTGCAGAATTTATTTTATTTCTAAAATCAATATACTCGAGGAGGGCAACTTTGCAGGGTTACCGACTACGGCCTTTAACCAGAAATAAGCATGTTTCATTTCAAATCACCTCAGCTCTAGCCTTGTGAAATTTCATTAAGATATCTTTAAGAGCTCAAAAGTGGACAGCATTATTTCAAGAAAAATCGATTTGCTCTTAATTTGATATACAGCAGGGGGACAGACAGACGGACAGCTTTTGTTTTAAAGTATAAAATAAAGGCCTTTATTAAACATTCTATTTAAAAGCTGACTTATTTCGCTCTGAATGCTATAAAAATTATTTGGATTTTTTCCTTAATTGAATAAAAATATTTTTTGAAATAAAATCCATTTTCAAGATTTATTTCCCTTAATTTATTAACAACTTAAAATAAATGCCATGAGCATAACTACTTTTAGCTTTAATTAATTTTCAAATAAGTGCTATTTGACCTGCTCCCAAAATGTAGCTAATGAATTAATACAATTTGTAAAAAATTTAATGTATTAAATTATTAAAACATGTCCTTCCCTCTGTCTGGTTGCTTGTTAAAGTATGATTTTACATACAAATGTAGCTGTTAGACAGACAGACGGACGGACAGTTTTCTGTTTAAAAGACTAAAATTAAGAACTTTTTAAACATTTCATTTGAAAATTTAATTCTTTTCATTTCAATGCTGATAAAAATAATTGTTATTATTTCTTATTAAAGAATAAACTAAATTTTTTAAAATAAAATCCATTTTCAAGGTTCAATTTCCTTTAATTTAAAACAAATTAAAAGAAGTGCAATGAGCAAAACTACTTTAATTTTTAATTAATGCTGTTTTGAAAATATATAATGGTTCTTGCTTTTAAATTTCAATTTCTTCTTTTTTCAGTTTTCCTTTTAAAGTTCTTTATTTTCACAAATTTCCCTTCTTTTAAGCGCCCTACATTTTTTACTTTAAATATTTAATACTGCAGCAGGAAAAAAATGCTAAAAACTAAAATCAGTTGGAAAGAAATCCTTAAATTGCCATTTACTGTAATAGAAAAAATAAGCTAAAAAGAGAGTTTGGTAAACAATTTTAACCATATTTCCTTTTTAAGCTTTTTTTCGCTTTTATACTTAAAATAGTGGTTTTTTTTAATACTAATTTAAACATTGTAAAAAGGGAGCTTTAGAATAAGTTTTCATTTTAGTAAAAAGGATTTTTTTCTATAAATAAAATAAAGTTTTAGTTTAGTTATTTTTTTAGAAACTTAAACATTTAAATAGTTTTTTTTTGTTAGAAAATGGAAATAGAAATTTATGTTTATTTTTACTTTCATTATTTTTTAAATAGATCAGTAAATAATTTTGTTTTAAGGACAAAAAGGATTTTTTTAGAATCTTTTATTATGAAAAGATAAAATCATAAATTTTAAATTAAGTAATAAAATTCGAAAAAAAACATCTTTTAAGAAATTCAAATATTTGTGGGGGCTTAAAAAAGTTAAAATATTTGTTAATCTCTAGAAAACAAAGTTTTCGTCTATGCCGAATCTTTAATACCCTCTACCAAAATGCTCGTGAAGTAAATACGTTATGTTTCTTTTAAAAACACTCACACATAAACATTTTTTTCTTAAAGGTAACGCAAAAACGCTTAATGAGTCGTAAATTTTGTGATATTTTTTGGCTATAACTTTTTTCTGAACCGATTTTAATCATTTTTGAACTGCATATAACTTAATGTTATGGCAAAATATTATTCTACTTTGTCGTTTCATAGTTGACAATTTAAATAAAGTTCTTAGCTTGAACTTAGAGTTTAGCTCAGATATCGGTCTATATCCTTTAATATACTAAACCGATTTTGCTGCAGGACTATACACAAACACTCAGACCGAATTTAATTGATCTATATTAATTATTATGGATATAAGCGCGCCTACAACAGAAGGAGACGGACAGACAGATGGACAGATAGACTCAGATTTTAATTTGATGCAAGAATATATATACATTATGGGATCTGAGATGTTTTCTTCTTAGCGTTACACACAGCATGACAAAGTTTACCCTTTTGAACACTTCTCATGGTGGAGGGTATAAAAGGCAACTTTCTCTGTTCTCTTCACATTTGACACCTTTTTTGCTTTTTGTCTTTTCAAGTCAGTTAGGAAAACAAACTTAAGAAATAAATTACTTTTACTTCCAACAACAAAAAAGAATGTGAATTTTATTTTATTAAGAATTTTAATTTATTTTATACATTTTTTCTTCTTTTTTTTTAGAACGAAACAACAAAGTTCTGAAAAGTAATTTTTCTTCACTTAAATTCCTAAGAAACAACCCTTTTTTCGTTCAGTTTTTGTCAAAAAAGACTTTTGTCTAATGTTCATATGTAAAAAAATGTGAAAAAGACTATATTTATTTATTTAGCACATGTCTTAACAATTTTTTTGAAATAAATAAAATTATAACGTACAAAAATATTTGACAGCATTTATACATCAGCAAACATGTCGTATACACTTTATATCTCAAACATGAACTCAAAAAACCAAAAGCGTTGAAATTGACACCTTAAGAAAAAATTCGAAAACAAATCACAAAATAATAACCAAACCCTTTTCTTTACCCATTTTTTGATGTTATGTTGTGCTCGAAACTCAAGGAAACAAACTGAGATACAGAGAATTAACAGAAATTAAATGAGAAAATGAAATCTATAGAAATTGGTAACACCTGAGACTAAAATGACTAAATTAAAATGCAGAAAAGCGATTAAATTGGAGTCTTAAATATCCTCCAGCACTAACATTATGCAAAAATGACCATGAGTTGAAGATATTGCACCAAAAACGTAGTACTCGTACATCAATTTAAACACTTTTTTACTTAAAGAGCACAATTTTCAGCTGAATTTTTTAAGGCAGAAATTTGTCAGGTTTATTTAGAAACTTTTACAATATAAATTGTAATTTGAGTATAATTTTGGTAAAATTTGGATTTTTGGTTTTATATTATTCTAAATCCAATTAAAGTCGTTTTTAGGGCTATATATATATCTCCATAATTTATGCAATTTCACATTATCTTTGTAAATATTTCAACCATTAAAACTCTTTTTAAGTTATCAGGAATTTTCGCACATTTTATTACTAAATACTGATTATAAAAGTGTAGTGTTTTAATTTTCTCTCTTTCTGAATAATTTAAGCCGTTTATATAGTGTTAAGTGTAAATTGAAAAATAAAAACTCTATAAAAAATATCATATGAATTTAGCTGATTTTCGAATTCATAACCAAAAAAACAGTAAAAATGTTATAGTCAGTCCAACCCGACAATGTAATACCCTGCACCACATTGTTGGTTGTAAATCACTGTTATGAAAAATGTTTGAACGGTCCTCGTTTAATTTGCTATTTATGCTTATGATGCTAACATTTATGTGAAGTTTATACGTTTTTAAGGATTTTTTTTGTGGGCGTTAGAAAAAAGTATGGACCGACCGTCGTATTAATTCGCCAACGGTTTTGGCTTATATTTCTCTTAAATTGACTAAATATTTTTACAATACCCACTTATATATGCGATCTATAAGTTTCAAAGTGATATTTGGATGTGTTGTATGGTTGTATAGGACCTATGAGAAATAATGGACTGACCTCATATAATATTATGCATAATTTGTATAAAATCGTTTTATATTTAGTAAATTTATGGACTAAAACCCTCATTTTGAGGGGGCATTTGTATGGGACCTATATGAATCATTGAACTGATCAAAAATAATTTCACTACGCATCGTCCTTGACCAAAAATAATAGTTTGCGAGCAAGCTTTACATGAGCAGCCAGCCGGACGCACGGACAGACATGCTAAAATCAACTCAGAAACTGATTCTGTGTCGAACTTAAAATTGGTGTTACGACTATTTTTCCTTCCCGTTACAAACACCACCACCTGTGGTGGTGTAGGGCATAATGAATGTGTTATTTGAATATTACACCAATTGTGTGGATTTGTTTTCTCTGTCGGAGTTTCTTTTCAGAGTTCGATATTTTATTTTTTGCAATTTTTTTTGTTGCTTTTACTTTTGACACTTCAGAACAATAAACAAATTTCATGCAGTTTTTTTTGTGATTTTTTTTTAATTTTTAACACTTGAAATGATATGATTTCTTTCTTTTCTTTTGCTTTTTTGTTGGATTTTTGTTTCTATATCGCTTAGAAGTGTCCATATAAAATCTCACACAAACATACACATGTACATATGAATGTGTACATGTAAATACATAAGTATTTGCAAAAAGAAGTACTGTCTGGATGAGTCTTTTTTTCATTATTACGTATGAATTTCGGTGAATATAAATAATCAGTTCGTACAAATTCATATTAAAATAACATCAACACTCCACCACCATCGCCAATAGCACCAGTTTTTTTCTTTCTTATTCACATTATAGGCACCACCGTCATCACCGTCATTGGAATACACGTATGTATATCATTTGGTCGTCAGTCCGTCTGTCCGTCTGTCCTTCTTACCATCAGATCAACCTTCATCAACACCATGTCTTTCTTTGCTTTGAATTATTCTTATTTCTCTTATTTTTTTCGGATCTGGTGCTCATAATTATAATAATAATCGTCATCATCACTGCAGACATTTGAACACATGCAATAGACTGAATGGCAGACCCATAAAATTCAAAAAACGTGGAGAAAAACACACACACATACATACATGTGTATGGCGAAAAAATATAGCATTTGATAGAAAATAAAGGGAACCATTATATACAATTTGATTATTAATCCTTAAAAGGGCAAAAAGGACTAAAATGGACCAAAGTGACCTAATTTAAAAGAATATTTTCACAGAAGAAAATTCAAGAGAAGTTTTCGTTTAAAAGAGAATTTGTGATACAATTTTATTAATGGAAAATTTTATAATACACTTTTGTTTAAAAGAAAATTTACGAATTTTTTTTATAAGAGAAAATTTATAATTTTTTTAAAAAGAAAATTTGAAATAAAAATTTTTTTATGAGAAAATTTATGAAAAAGTTTTGCTTAAGAGAAAATTCGCAATAAATTTGCATTAAAGGGAAAATTTATGATAAATTTTTGTTTAAGATAAAATTTATGCTCAAAAGAAAATTTGTAACAAATTTTGTTTTTTTTTTAGAAAATTTTCGATAAATTTTTTTTCATAGAAAATTTTCGATAAATTTTTTTCATAGAAAATTTTTGATAAATTTTTTTTTTTTTTCATAGAAAATTTTCGATAAATTTTTTTCCATAGAAAATTTTCGATAAATTTTTTTTCTATAGAAAATTTTCGATAAATTTTTTTTCTGTAAAAAATTTTCTATAATTTTTTTTCTATAGAAAATTTTCGATAAATTTTTTTTCTGTAGAAAATTTTCGATAAATTTTGTTTCTATAGAAAATTTTCGATAAATTTTGTTTCTATAGAAAATTTTCGATAAATTTTGTTTCTATAGAAAATTTTCGATAAATTTTGTTTCTATAGAAAATTTTCGATAAATTTTGTTTCTATAGAAAATTTTCGATAAATTTTGTTTCTATAGAAAATTTTCGATAAATTTTGTTTCTATAGAAAATTTTCGAAAAATTTTGTTTCTATAGAAAATTTTTCGATAAATTTTGTTTCTATAGAAAATTTTTCGATAAATTTTGTTTCTATAGAAAATTTTCGATAAATTTTGTTTCTATAGAAAATTTTCGATAAATTTTGTTTCGATAAATTTTGTTTCTATAGAAAATGTTCGATAAATTTCAAATTATTCAATTTATTCAAAATTATCAATAAATTTCTGATTTATAGAAAATTTATGATAAATTGTCAATTCATAGAGAACTTCCGATAATATATCGATTTATAGAGAATATTCAATAAATTCTCGATATGTGAAAATTTTCCTCTTTTATGGTCCTTAATGGTTTAATTGCAAATTACTTTCATCTCATACATATTCATAAGTACATATGTGTTCGTATGTATAATTCATATGTAAAAATATCCATTCACAAGTTCCAAAAAAAATAAATTCAATTCATAACATTTTTGTTTATTTTAGTATTTTTTGCATTTTAATAATAATTCTGCCAGACTTTGGCAATTCTTTTAATTATTATTTTATTTCAATTTTTTTTATTTTATCCTCATTTTTTTCGGTTTGAAGTTTTATATAAAACACTTATGACGAAAGATGACGAAGAAGAATGAAGAATATATGAATATTTACAACACTCTTGAATGATGTATGAATTATAATTTCTTCTCGTTGTTGTTGTTTTATTACGAAAATAAACAAATATAAGAATTAATACAGGAAATAAGAGCAATTGGTGTGGAAGAAGAGCAGAAGAATACAAAAAACAGCATTTGACAGGATTCCTTAATACAATAAAATACACAACAACCAACAGACTGACAGACAGACAGACGGGCATACAGAATAACACCGACAAATAATGACAAAACTGGGGTTTTTTAAATAAAAAAAAAACAACTGAATAAATAATTTTCTGATTACAAGTGAAAGCTTTTCTTCTTCTTTTTTCCTTTTAATTCCTTGTGCTTAAAGTTTATCATCATCTTTTTGTTAAAATTTATATTTGATTTTATTCCTTTTCTCGATATCACCTCATAAGGGGGAATAAGTGAGTTTAAGTCATGTCTGTCTACATGCGTGTGTGTGTGTGTCTTTGTGCATTTGTGTATTGTAAATTAATCTATAAACCGCGTGAATTTTGATATCTTTTTAAGATTGAAATATTGTGGTTTTTATCAAAAGATCCTTTTACTTTGTTTTCAAAACAAGTTTTATGTTCTTTTCTCTCCCCAAAAGATTCTGTGAATATTTTATGGCCATAATTTTCATTATGATATAGATGACATGGATGTGGCTGTGAATGTGGCTAAGACAGGGATATTGACCATATTTATCTGCCAAAAGAATCCAATAAAAATGTTCGAAATATAAAGATCGTTGAGAATTTGTGAAACCTTAAAAATGTCAGTAAGTTAATAAATGAAGAGATAAATATTAAATGAGAAAGAGAAAAACAACATAAAAAGAAGGTCATTGTTACCTAAAAATGGATTTGAAAATAAATAAAAATATTGATTTACAATATTCCTGAGAACAAAAATCTTAAACGAAATTAAGGTGAGTTTTAGACAATTTCGTATAATTTTATTACATTCCGAAATGAGATTTTAACAAAAACTTTCTATGAAGAAAAATAAAACAAACATCTTCACATACACAAAAAATCTCTTTTGGTTTGTTTAGGACCGATTTTGCTGAAATTTCACAGAATCGCAACATGGCTATAAATAAATCAGATAGGAACAAGGAAGAGGTACCCACATACAAAACAAATATTGATTATCCCTCAAAGAATATTCTAACTTGATTCCAATCATTTTCTCAAAAAGCTTTTGTATTGACCAATTTTAGAACAGACAGGATTAGAGAGAAAGAGGTAGTTCCCATATACAGTGCAAATATTATCTGTGGAGCAGGTACTTTTAAAGCTAGAATTCCTTCTTTTAGTACAAATGATTTCCGGTAGAAAGGGTCATACAAGGAAAAAAAGAGGGCTGAAGAAGCTTTATTAAAAATTTTCCACAAAACGAAGAGTTATCAAGGTTTTTCTATAGAACGAAAATTTTCTATAAAACGAAGGGTTATCAGATATTTTCTAAAAAAGAGAATTTAGCAAAAATTTTATATATATAGAAAATTTATTGAAAATTTTCTATAGAAAACAAAGAAAATTTCTCGAAAAATTTCTATAGAAAGAAAATCTCTCGCAAATTTTCTATAGAAAGAAAATCTCTCGAAAATTTTCTATAGAAAGAAAATCTCTCGAAAATTTTCTATAGAAAGAAAATCTCTCGAAAATTTTCTATAGAGAGATAATCTCTCGAAAATTTTCTATAGAGAGAAAATTTCTCCAAAATTTTCTATAGAGAGAAAATCTCTCGAAAATTTTCTATGGAAAAAAAAATCTCTCGAAAATTTTCTATGGAAAAAAAAATCTCTCGAAAATTTTCTATAGAAAGAAAATTTCTCGAAAATTTTCTATAGAAAGAAAATTTCTCGAAAATTTTCTATAGAAAGAAAATTTCTCGAAAATTTTCTATAGAAAGAAAATTTCTCGAAAATTTTCTATAGAAAGAAAATTTCTCGAAAATTTTCTATAGAAAGAAAATTTCTCGAAAATTTTCTATAGAAAGAAAATTTCTCGAAAATTTTCTATAGAAAGAAAATTTCTCGAAAATTTTCTATAGAAAGAAAATTTCTCGAAAATTTTCTATAGAAAGAAAATTTCTCGAAAATTTTCTATAGAAAGAAAATTTCTCGAAAATTTTCTATAGAAAGAAAATTTCTCGAAAATTTTCTATAGAAAGAAAATTTCTCGAAAATTTTCTATAGAAAGAAAATTTCTCGAAAATTTTCTATAGAAAGAAAATTTCTCGAAAATTTTCTATAGAAAGAAAATTTCTCGAAAATTTTCTTTAGAAAGAAAATTTCGTGAAAATTTTCTATAGAAAGAAAATTTCTCGAAAATTTTCCATAGAAAAAAAACTTCTTATGGAAACTTTTTTATATTTTTTTGTATCTTGATTCTTTTTAATTAATTTATTTTCCAATTTCTTAAAATTAAGTTTTTTTTTTCACCAAAACAAGCGCAGCGAAAATAAAAATTGAAACTTTATTTAAATGACCAATTTTTTTTTTGTTGTTGTGTCTCTCGATAATTTTCATAAACATTAACGAACTAATTGTTTTAGTCATTTGTATCTTTTTCTCTTTTTTTAGACCACAAATTAGCTTTTCTGGCACAAATGAAAATGCACAAAACTAAATAAATTTGTGCCAAATCAACAAACATTTTTACAAAATTTATTGTTGAATTTGAAAATTCAATTTAATTCAAACATTTTCAAATTGAAATGAAAAAAAAAACTTAATAACACAAACTAAAGTTTTAGTTGGCTAAAATAAATACTTCGTTTATAATCAATTTGAATGAATCGGGTTTTTTTTTTTGGGGGGGGGAGAGATTTCTGTTGCAATAAAAATTATAACAAGTAGATAATGTTTATTCCAGTGCATGTGTTTTTGTGTGTGATTATGTAAATGTGTACGTGTGTGTGTATGTGTATGCATAAGTATTTATTGTTGTACAAAAGCATAAAAGAAATTAGTTTAGTTTTTAGTAAAAATTCATAACACGTTTTGATGTTTTATTTGTTTTATGAGTTTAAAACTCCTCGTTGTAAAACTCAACAACAACAACAACCACAAACAATACACAACAGCAATCTACAACAACATATTCATATAGACCACCCACCCATTTGTATATTGGTGTTGTTGTTGTTGTTGTTGTTGTTGTTGTTGGTTTTCCTTTTGCCACATTGGAAATCTAAAATATGAAATCTTTTTCTTCAGTTTGAAAAAAGTTTTTTTTTTCCATTCGCTTTTCTGAAACAATAACGTCTACTGATGATGCTGATGCTAATACTGGTGGGTGGGGGAGGGGTATAAATGGGAGGCAAATAAAGGAGGCTTTTTTTTGTTTATTTATTTGTTTGTTTGTTTGTCTATCTATCTGACTATCCTCTTAACTATTCATCTGTATTTAAATCTGTCTGTCTGTCTGTCCTTCCTTTTGTCTGTCTGTCTTTCTCTGTGTTTAATGTCATTTAAAACAAACAACTTTTTTTATATGCGAGTGTGTGTGTTTTATGTTTTATGTTTTTTCTGCATTTTTGAACCTTTTGTGACTTCTCATGTTTTAACAATTTAAAAGTTACATATTCGTCCCGACAATATGTGACAGTAAACACATTGTTTTTTAACATTTTAATATGTTGTTTTTATTTTATGTTTCTTTGTTTTGTTTGTTGTTGTTATTCTTGTCTATCTTTCTTTCTCTTTCACTATCTTTGTTTCCTGTTTGTTAATATGTTTTCTATTGTTTTTGGTTTCTCTGAGAGGATAGAATACTTTGCACCAGGAACTTATAGGCTTTTTAAAGGATTTTTTCTTATAAAGAATTTTAATTTCCTGAAAATTGAAAACGTAAAGATTTTTAATAAAAATTGCAATTTTACAAGGGTGTAGCAAAATTGCAAGACCTTCTCAAAATTGCAAGATTCTTGCAAAGATATTTAGACTTGGAAATCTAAACCTTAAGGACTTTCTAAGAACATATTTTAATTTCCTGAAAATTTGAATCAAAAACGACTTTCCTTATAACAATTGCGATTTTGCAAGGATATAGCAAAATTTGCAAACAATTCCATGGCAAAATCCTAGAAACTTATGAAATTTAAGATAAAAAAGCATCTTTTAAATTAGATTTATAGAGATATTTGGTAGATATTGCAAAATTGCAAGCGTGTATCAAAATTGCAATGCGCTAACTAAATTTCAAGACTCTGATATGAGCAAGACTCATATCTTTTCCATTATGTATTATTGCAAATTATATAAAATTCGATATTTTGTCATTTATACTTTTGAAGACATTGCGTTTATTAAAATTGATGCAAAATTGCATTATTATCGGACAAAAATCAACATCTTCTTAATAATATTTCATTTTTTTTCATTTGACAGACAAGCTTTTGACTTTTTCAGTATTTTGTACAATTTATATTGGATCTAGGTTCAATAATGGATCGATTTTCCCCAATTAGCTTCAACTATTTTACTTCGTTCAAAAATATTAAGTAAAACCGATGAAAACTGCAAAAAATATTTAAAGTATTTTCATTTAACTGGCTAAACTGTTCCATAGATGTAACTTAATTGGTTTAGAGGTATATATTTTTTAAAAGTGCACTCTTATAGCTTTCATTTGATATATTCAAATTTCATTAATATCATTTGTCCCACAAACGTTTTACATCACTTAACTTGAAATTTTTATTTAAGCATCATTAAAAATTACTTTCAATCAACTGGCAAAAGTGTTCCACGCATTGGACCAAATTGGTCTAATTTATATATGGAAAGAAAATATATATTTGTAGCTTTCTTCTGATATTAGATTTTCATAAATGTCTTTTGTCTCACAAAAGCTCTATACCAGTACATTATGATTTTGATAAAATTATATAGTACTTGAGGAAAAAGTCCATAACACAGTGCGGGTATATATTTTGGAAACACAGAGTAACATTTCTTAAAGACTATGGACTTGTCAATATAATACTATAAAAATCGGTATATTATCTTTAGTACTTTTTAATCAATGGCCAATTTGCTTCTGATCAAATGGAAAAAATCACATTATTTTCTAAAACGACATAAAACATCTGTGTTTATGAACATGCCACGCCCACATTTACAAATATTTTGAACCAATTATTTTACCCACTTAAAGTTCGGCATGTTCAATAATGAAAGCTATTAAAATTTTCAAATCAGGTTTAAGTTGTTTGATCAAACTTTTAACTTGTAAAATAACTTTATGAAAATATGGTGTACCCTATTTTAAGGATCACTCTTAGTCGTCTTAACCTTTAGAATTCGTTATAAAGGAAGCATTAAGTTTTCTTTTCTGTTGTTGTTGTTTTCAAATGTTTGTTTAATTCATACATCACGTGTTTGTAAAATGCAAGCATAAGCTTGTTGTTTGTCGTACGTGATTTTTGTTTTTATTTTATTTCACTTCTTTCTTCCAATTTTTTTCTATTTTTTTCTTGTTCGTCTTCCACTTTTGCTCCCAATGTTTTTTTCCTTAACTCTTTTTCCTTTGTCTGTGTGTGTGTCTGTTTATTATTTCTACCATTTCGTCTGAAATCCAGAGTAATAAAACTTTCATTCTGGTCTTGAAACAAAAGTCAAAAGCAGGAGTGTGTGCCTGTCGGTGTTTGCGGAACTTGTGATAACGCCTCATGGTTAAGAGATCAAAATCGTTTGTAAAATAACAAAATCTTTATTAAGTTTTATTTTTCAACAGAAAACAAAACAAAAAAACACAAAAAAACAAATGAAAATAACATTTGTAATCTTTATTTAACTGAGGATTAGCACAAAGTTTAAACTGTAATTTAAAGTAAAATGTTAGAAATTATAAAATAACAACAAAAGCAACAAAGAAACAAAACAAAAAATAAAAAAAGGAAATATGAAATTAAACTAAAAGGAGATTAAATGCTATTAAATAGTTAAATTTTGTTTTAAGGGGAAATTTGCAAAAAAAAATCACAAATTAGAAAATAAATGATGGATTTTCTGGCGTGGGAAAATTTGCAAAATATTTCTGAAGATAAATTACAATTTAAAGAAAAGTGATAAAAATTCTCGCTTAAGAGAAAATTTGCAAATTTTTTTAAGATTTTCTATAGAAAGAAAATTTATCGAAAATTTTCTATAGAAGGAAAATTAATTTAAAATTTTCTATAGAAAGAAAATTTATTAAAAATTTTCTATAAAAAAGAAATTTATTAAAAGTTTTCTATATAAAAGAAATTTATAGAAAACTTTCCATAGAAACGAAATTTATAGAAAATTTTCTATAAAAAAAAATTTATAGAAAATTTTCTATAGAAAAGAAAGTTATAGAAAATTTTCTATGGAAAAGAAATTTAAAGAAAATTTTCTATGGAAAAGAAATTTAAAGAAATTTTCTATAGAAAAGAAATTTATCGAAAATTTTCTATAGAAAGAAAATTTATAGAAAATTTTCTATAGAAAAGAAATTTATCGAAAATTTTCTATAGAAAGAAAATTTATCGAAAATTTTCTATAGAAAGAAAATTTATCGAAAATTTTCTATAGAAAGAAAATTTATTGAAAATTTTCTATAGAAAGATTTATTGAATATTTTCTATAGAAAGAAAATTTATTGAAAATTTTCTATAGAAAGAAAATTTATTGAAAATTTTCTATAGAAAGAAAATTTATCGAAAATTTTCTATAGAAAGAAAATTTATCGAAAATTTTCTATAGAAAGAAAATTTATTGAAAATTTTCTATAGAAAGAAAATTTATTGAAAATTTTCTATAGAAAGAAAATTTATTGAAAATTTTCTATAGAAAGAAAATTTATTGAAAATTTTCTATAGAAAGAAAATTTATTGAAAATTTTCTATAGAAAGAAAATTTATTGAAAATTTTCTATAGAAAGAAAATTTATTGAAAATTTTCTATAGAAAGAAAATTTATTGAAAATTTTCTATAGAAAGAAAATTTATTGAAAATTTTCTATAGAAAGAAAATTTATTGAAAATTTTCTATAGAAAGAAAATTTATTGAAAATTTTCTATAGAAAGAAAATTTATTGAAAATTTTCTATAGAAAGAAAATTTATTGAAAATTTTCTATAGAAAGAAAATTTATTGAAAATTTTCTATAGAAAGAAAATTTATTGAAAATTTTCTATAGAAAGAAGATTTATTGAAAATTTTCTATAGAAAGAAAATTTATTGAAAATTTTCTATAGAAAGAAAATTTATTGAAATTTTCTATAGAAAGAAAATTTATTGAAAATTTTCTATAGAAAGAAGATTTATTGAAAATTTTCTATAGAAAGAAAATTTATTGAAAATTTTCTATAGAAAGAAAATTTATTGAAAATTTTCTATAGAAAGAAAAATTATCGAAAATTTTCTATAGAAAGAAAATTTATTGCAAAATTTTATATGGAAAAAACTTTATTTGAATTTTCTGTAGAAAGAAAATCTATTGAAAATTGTCTATAGAAAGAAAATTTATTGAAAATTTTCTGTAGAAAGAAAATTTATTGAAAATTTTCTATAGAAAGAAAATTTATTGAAAATTTTCTATAGAAAGAAAATTTATTGAAAATTTTCTATAAACGAAAATTTATTGAAAATTTTCTATAGAACGAAAATTTATTGAAAATTTTCTATAGAACGAAAATTTATTGAAAATTTTCTATAGAACGAAAATTTATTGAAAATTTTCTATAGAACGAAAATTTATTGAAAATTTTCTATAGAACGAAAATTTATTGAAAATTTTCTATAGAAAGAAAATTTATTGAAAATTTTCTATAGAAAGAAAATTTATTGAAAATTTTCTATAGAAAGAAAATTTATTGAAAATTTTCTATAGAAAGAAAATTTATTGAAAATTTTCTATAGAAAGAAAATTTATTGAAAATTTTCTATAGAAAGAAAATTTATTGAAAATTTTCTATAGAAAGAAAATTTATTGAAAATTTTCTATAGAAAGAAAATTTATTGAAAATTTTCTATAGAAAGAAAATTTATTGAAAATTTTCTATAGAAAGAAAATTTATTGAAAATTTTCTATAGAAAGAAAATTTATTGAAAATTTTCTATAGAAAGAAAATTTATTGAAAATTTTCTATAGAAAGAAAATTTATCGAAAATTTTCTATAGAAAGAAAATTTATTGCAAAATTTTATATGGAAAAAAGTTTATTTGAATTTTCTGTAGAAAGAAAATCTATTGAAAAATTTTTTATAAATTTTATGCAGAAAGAAAACTTAATCAAATGTCCTATTAGAAGAAAAATTACCAAGAAAAATTTATCAAAAATTTTATAAAGAAACAAAAATTCTCAAGAGTGCAAATTTATAAAAATATTTCTAATAATATTTATTTTTCTATTAAAGAAAAATCTATAAAAATATATTCTATAGAAAGACTTCTTGTGGAAAAAAATTTATAGAAAGAAAGATTGTCTATAAAAAAATTCTATAAAAACTATTTTCATAAAAAAAAATTCTATTGAAAATTTTGAAAAATTTGTTATCAACTGAAAATTGTTTAAAAAACTTCTTAAAAAAATTCCTAGAAATTTTCTTTAAAAGAAAAAATATATAATTTTAATCACTGGTGATACATATTTTAAACTTTTTGAGAATCCCTTCCATAAAGGTTCTTGTAGTGCTTTCAGTCACTTTGCTCTAATAGGTAGTCTCTCTTCGTTTAAAATTGACTACACTTTTGGACTCTTTGTTCTCTTCAATCAAGAGCTAAATATTTCTCCACTAACTTTAGCTCTAAAAATGTGGAATATTTGCCTCTCAATCCATAATATGGTACAAATACCATATTATGGCTTGTTAACAATAGCGTCATAATGTTAGGTCAGGACAAAAATAATAAAGTGTGATTAATGGAGGCAGCCCTTTTGTAAACATTTATTATTATTTATAGAGCCCACTGTAGCATAAATGTGGGATTTGAGCCTGGTCGCACACGATCGGGTAGACCCTACTAAGGGTTAAGACTGATGGCAGTTAAAACTAATATTGAAACGACCGTTGTATTTGACAGAATAGGACGAAGAGAGATGACTGTATATGACAAGAATATTCTAGAATCGACAAAAACTGACGAGTAACGATTAGATCTCAATAGACGGTCAATTCCGTCTATAGTTGAGTTTGAGCGCTGGTCCAGGACAGTCGTAGTCTAAAATTGAAAGAGTTAAGTTGTTAAGTTGTAAAGTTGTAAGAAGTCAAGTGGTAAATTTAAGTTGTGAAAGTGTCTTAAAATCCAAGTGAATAAGTATATTTAATTGTTGAATTAAAACTATAAATACCCTAGACTTAAGCCTAATATATATTATATAGTAAACTAAATTCTATTAAAGAATTGTGTTTTAATCAAAGTCATCAAACTTTGTAATAAAACTATCCCACAAATTGGGGACTCGACCGGGATTGTGCCAGTGAAAAGTGTAAAAAAAAAAAAAATTTGTTGGAAAAACAATATTTAAATTTGGTGAACTGTGTTGAAGTTAATAAATTTAATATCGCTGTATAAAAGAGAAGGAATAAATATATTAATACGTGTAAACGCGAAAAGACGAAATTAAAAAACACAAGTTTAATAAAATTATAAGAGAACAGAAAAAGAGGACTTTGAAGTTAAAGAGCATTTATGAAAAGAAAAACATCTAATTTTTCGTTTATATAAAAGTGTATGTATGTGCATAAAAAAAAAAACTTAAGAGATAACAAAAATAACATAAACATTAACATATAAGTTTAAAATTAAGAGAAAAAACTTTTATGCACACAAATAATATAGAACAGCGTAAGTGTTTTCAGAGCAAAAGTGCTTTTAGAGCATAAGTGTTTTCAGAGAAAAGTGTTTAATCGCTGAAAACGACCGTTAAATTTAACTAGTAAAAGCTTATACAAAAGAATGATAAGATAAAGCGAGTACAGTGGAGAACTTGATCATATAATTCAAGAGAGGAAAACGACGAGTAAAAGTTGTGCTAGTTATCTCATGTGGAAGTTAGTTACTAAAGAGCTTTGAGAAGGAGTGACTGAGCAGCTGATGTTCTCGGGGAGAGATTAAACGAGTATTACAATAAGATAAGTAGTTTTAACATTTTTGTATGTATATGTGTTAATTTGTAAGCTTTTCCTTTTTATGATATGTATGTAACTTATATTTTTTAATTCATATTTTATGTTTTGTTCGGTTCTGTTTAATTCAATGTTAATTTTAGAGCTTAATGTTAATATTCTTATGTTTACATTATGTTAAATTGAATTTGAAGTTTCTGTCGATGAATTAATTACCCTATTTTTTTCTCTTTGGAATTTGTTACATTTTTTTTCTTTTTCAAGTGTATCATTATAAATATATTGATTATTGTATAATTTTTTATATAATTAATTAATTATTATAGTAGGATATTCGAGAATATTTCATTTTGTAAGAGTGTTTCTGGACTATTTTAATCATGGACGTTAACAGCATTATGGCAATGAATTGTGACGCTTTACGGAGAAAATTGACTGAGTTAGGATTGGACAATACAGGTTTGAAGGCAGTGTTACGCGACAGGCTACTCCAATATTTCGGTCACCAAATCGATGGGGATGACTCTGAATCTTTAAATTCTGAGTATCAGGATGTAAGTGCTAGAACACATCCGGAGTTTTGCCTTAGTGGTCCTGTCTTCACTTTGAAGGACATTGCAGATAGTCTGCCATCATTCAGTGGGACTGATTCTTTGGAAGTTAGAAATTGGGTACAAGATTTTGAAGAGAACGCCGAAATAGTAGGGTGGAATTCTGTGCAGAAATTTATTTATGGAAAACAATTATTAAAGGGTGCGGCCAAATTATTTGTTGCAAGTCAGTCCGGATTGAAGAATTGGTCGGCATTGAAAAATGCTTTGATCGAAGAATTCGGTGAAACATTATCGTCATCGGAGATACACAGGGTTTTGAGAAACCGTCGCAAACATCCAGGTGAGAGCTATCGCGAATACTTATATGCTTTAATGGAGATAGGCAAGCCAATAAATTTGGACGTTCCGAGTTTGCTTGATTATTTCGTCGAAGGTATTCCAGATTCACGATTTAATAAGAGTATTTTGTACCAGGCAAAGACTGTTGAACAGATGAAGGAACAAATTAAGATTTACGAGAAGGTTCGTACTCCACTCGATAGGGGTAACATGAAAAATTATTCTTCAAATGACGTGAAAATTACGACCAAGATAGAGAATACAGACAAGAGTAGAAGATGCTTTAAATGCGGAAATACCGAACATTTGGCCAAGGATTGTAGGGAAACTCAATTCAAGTGTTTCAAGTGTAATACTCCTGGACACCGTGCAGCCGACTGTAATGAGAATAAACAGAAAGTCAAAGTGGAGCCGCGCAGCAATATGAACATGTTGGGCTATAGTAAGGAACTTTTTGAGCCAGGAATGATATTCAAGAAATTTCGAATCAGTGACATCAATATTTATGGGCTTATTGATACCGGTTGCAGTATTTGCACGATAAGGAGCGATGTTTATGAAAAGTTACGTGACGTATTTAAGCTGACAAAGGAACATATAAGATTAAAAGGTGCTGGTGCTGGAGTATTCTATACCCAGGGTTACATTGACGCTCCGATTATTGTTGAAAATATTCAGCTGCAATTGAGATTTTATGTGGTGCGTGAGGAGGATATCGACTATCCGGCAATTTTGGGTAGTAATTTGTTACAATTTGTCGATTTAATGTTCAGCGAAGATGAGGTGAAATTTCTTCCTAAATCAACCATGAGTATTGAACATAAGCCGGGTGAGACTTTCAAGAAGAATGATTCTTTGAAACTTATTAGCAATTCCCAAGATCTATGTTTGAATATAGGAAAAGATGAAGAAGCAGTAGCTGATATAGAACACGGAACTATTCGTCCCTCGGAAGAAAAAACTTTGGCGATCGAAAATTTTCCTCTACCCAATGATAGGAAGAGTTTACAACGGTTCCCAGGTTTAACGTCATATTTTCGTAGATTTGTTGATGGTTATACTGTATTGTCGAAACCGATGACTGATTTGTTGCAGAAGGGTAATGAGTTCAAGGTAGATGATGAAGTGATTTCTTCATTTGAGCAACTGAAAATAGCATTGACGAAGAATCCGGTACTTAAACTATATAATCCAAATGCTTTGACTGAGGTCCATACAGATGCTAGTAAATTTGGATATGGTGCAGTCCTGTTGCAGGAAGATTCCGAGGATCACGTAGGACCCATGGCATTGACAGACAAACAACATAATCACATACCTGTAGTCGTAGATGGATTTTCAAAATTTGTTTGGTTGTATCCCACCAAGGATACTGGGACAGATGCTGTTATGAATCGGTTAGAACGTCAGGCTGCTGTATTTGGTAACCCGAAGAGAATAATTTCTGATAGAGGGTCTGCATTTACTTCTAACGCTTTTAGAGAATACTCGAAGACTTTTCTAATATTTAGGAAATTATGGAGGAACAAATTCTACAAGAAATGCAAACGGAAAGAGATAGAGAAGCATTTCAACGCAAACCGCAGAGATGAGGAGAAGTATGAGATTAACGATTTAGTCGCTATAAGACGCACCCAATATGGAGTCGGTTTGAAATTAAAGGGTAAATATTACGGTCCTTACATAGTGATACGAAAAATGAATCATGGCCGATATGAAGTCGAAAAAGTTGGCAAAGTCGAGGGCCCACGTAGAACATTTACAGTGGCTAAGTATATGAAACGGTGGACGCCAGTATTCGAGTCGAATACCTCGTCAGGAGGGCCGAATGTGGGATTTGAGCCTGGTCGCACACGATCGGGTAGACCCTACTAAGGGTTAAGACTGATGGCAGTTAAAACTAATATTGAAACGACCGTTGTATTTGACAGAATAGGACGAAGAGAGATGACTGTATATGACAAGAATATTCTAGAATCGACAAAAACTGACGAGTAACGATTAGATCTCAATAGACGGTCAATTCCGTCTATAGTTGAGTTTGAGCGCTGGTCCAGGACAGTCGTAGTCTAAAGTTGAAAGAGTTAAGTTGTTAAGTTGTAAAGTTGTAAGAAGTCAAGTGGTAAATTTAAGTTGTGAAAGTGTCTTAAAATCCAAGTGAATAAGTATATTTAATTGTTGAATTAAAACTATAAATACCCTAGACTTAAGCCTAATATATATTATATAGTAAACTAAATTCTATTAAAGAATTGTGTTTTAATCAAAGTCATCAAACTTTGTAATAAAACTATCCCACATAAATACACTTTTTGTGTTGATTTTGATTGCAGTTGGGTGTTAAACTTTTCTTCAACATTCCCTCGAGCGTCAATAACTAATATTTTGATGGCATTCCTGATAGGAACTTTTTAAGCCTTGTATGATTTTGAGCCTGCATTTCACACCAAATAGTTCGAGCGCTGAGCTAACCGGATATTTTGGAAGCTCCGATTTCTAGTTGTTTTGCTTGAAAACCATTGTTTGGACTATTCCTTTTATGTGAACCAGGTTTTCTGTCAACGGACAAGTTTTCCCATTACCTATGAATGTTTGCCCAACTTTTTTAAGGACCAAGTTGGGTTAAATTTTTTGGTCACTCACTTTAATCAGATTAACAATTGTTTGACATTAAACATAATAACTGACATGTTTTACAAAGGTAATTTGATCAGAAAAAATAGATCAAATAATTCTGGGGTTAAAAGTTTAAATGGAAAACGTATGCTTAGATCTCATTCCATACAACTGTGGGAGTAAGACAATTTCCTTCCATTCCACGTCTCCTCATATTTCCCCTTTTTATTCCCAGATGTTTTTTGTTTATTCCCTGTAACAATCTAAATTTTATGTTAATTTATTTCAACTGTTTGTCATTATTTCTTATCTCTTTTTAAAAAATTTATCTTTAAATTTTCCATAAAACATATTTCATGTTTCGAAAGATAGAAAAAAACTCCTTTAAGTTAAATAGAGCCATTTATGAGTAATGGAACCAACCCCTTTCCTTTTTAGAAATTTGCAGCTTTTCATAGTTTCACAAAAAGCAAGTTAATTTGTGGCAACACTTACACATACACGTGTGTGCATCTATCTGTTGCAAGATATTCAGTTTAGTTTTTCTTTCGGTTTTCATACCCTCCATTGTCACAAGTGCTAAAGAGGGTATGTTAACTTTTTGATACAGTGTGTAATGCTAAGGAGGAATCAATTCAGACCCCACCATATATGTATACATTCTTGCATCAACTCAAAATCTGAATCGATTTTGATGTGTCCGTCTGCTGCTCCTTTATCTGTCTGCTCAAATCCACAATAATTGTGAGAGCTAAATACAATTTGGTCTGAGTATTCCTATAGTCCAGTTTTTAGTATATGAAAAGGAATAGGCCAATATCTCAGACAACCTTTAAGTTCAAGCAAAAAAAACTTTCGTAAAATTGTCAGTTACAAACCATTCCAAAAATTATCAAAATCGGTTCAGTAGAAAAAAAGTTATAGACAAAAATATAACCAATTTTATGAATCATTAAGAATTCCGTGTTATATTTGTACGTCTGTGTATGTGTGAGTGCATATATATGAAACATAACGTACTTACTTAACACGCATTTGTGGTGGAGGGTATTGAAGATTCGGCATAGCCAAAAATAGCATTCTTACTTGTTGTTGTTAACTTCCATTGTTAAAAGTCAAATAGTAAAATGTGAAATGGAAGAAAGGTTAAATGGATTCATTGAAAAGAAAATATATTTTATTTCTATTTACTTACAACACACATTCATATGCAACATAATCATCAGCAACATCATCGTCATCATCATCGTATGCAACAAAATATATAATTATCATCATTTGCTGCTCTTTCATCACTATTAACTTCATAACAAATTCGCCTGATTATATCATTTGTTAAGCATCACTTGTCTTTAGCAGCAAAAAAGGAGAGAAAAATAAAAAGAAACAATTTTTTTTGTTTTCAAATAAAAGAAAATAGAAAAATTAAAATAAAATAAAATTGAATAGAAGAAGAGAAAAAGAAAAATCCCTCATCATTTAGTTGCAGTTTGAAGTTGAATGACAACTTGTATGTCAACTTTTCTATAAAAAAATGTATAAATAAAGAAAAAATAATGAAAACATTCATGTTGCATTATTGCTTCACCGTGACACCCTCTCCCACTTTTCATTATTTTATATTTAACAATTTAGTTTTATTATTGTTGTTATTTATAAATAGAAAAAATAAAATAAAGACAAAAAAAGACCCTCGTGTCATATGCAGGAATTTAATGTGGACATCATGTTGCAACGTCTTGTTGCATTTTATATGGTTTTCTATTTTTTATTTTTTTCAATAAGTTGTAGGTTGACAAACAAACAGACAAACAGACTGCATGGCAGCTTAAATTTCTTTTATTTTTATATTTTTTACCTTTTTTTAAATAATATTTCGTAATAAGTAGAAAATAACTTAAATATAAATGAACAAAATATAAAATTACCAGACTTTACTTACACGCACACAAAGAAAGCAACACACACCTTCTACGTTACACGTGTAAAATATGTAGGACTTCATTCGACTACACCAAACCTTTGAACACTCAGAAGCGTAGCAACACATAAAATGAGAAAATCAAATGAACATTTTTCTTCCATAGAAAATATTAAAAAAATGTTCGTTCTACAGAAAAATTTCATAATATTTTCTTTCTATAGAAAATGTTCAAAAAATTTTCTTTTCACAAAAAATGTTTATAAAATTTTCTTTTCACAAAAAATGTTCATAAAATTTTTCTTCTAAACAAAATTTTCTTTCTATAGAAAATTTTCGTAAAATTTTCTTTCTGTAGAAAATTTTCGTAAAATTTTCTTTCTATAGAAAATTTTCGTGAAATTTTCTTTCTATAGAAAATTTTCGTAAAATTTTCTTTCTATAGAAAATTTTCGCTAAATTTTCTTTCTATAGAAAATTTTCGCTAAATTTTCTTTCTATAGAAAATTTTCGCTAAATTTTCTTTCTATAGAAAATTTTCGCTAAATTTCTTTCTATAGAAATTTTCGCTAAATTTTCTTTCTATAGAAAATTTTCGCTAAATTTTCTTTCTATAGAAAATTTTCGCTAAATTTTCTTTCTATAGAAAATTTTCGCTAAATTTTCTTTCTATAGAAAATTTTCGCTAAATTTCTTTCTATAGAAAATTTTCGCTAAATTTTCTTTCTATAGAAAATTTTCGCTAAATTTTCTTTCTATAGAAATTTTCGCTAAATTTTCTTTCTATAGAAAATTTTCGCTAAATTTTCTTTCTATAGAAAATTTTCGCTAAATTTTCTTTCTATAGAAAATTTTCGCTAAATTTTCTTTCTATAGAAAATTTTCGCTAAATTTTCTTTCTATAGAAAATTTTCGCTAAATTTTCTTTCTATAGAAAATTTTCGCTAAATTTTCTTTCTATAGAAAATTTTCGCTAAATTTTCTTTCTATAGAAAATTTTCGCTAAATTTTCTTTCTATAGAAAATTTTCGCTAAATTTTCTTTCTATAGAAAATTTTCGCTAAATTTTCTTTCTATAGAAAATTTTCGTAAAATTTTCTTTCTATAGAAAATTTTCGTAAAATTTTCTTTCTATAGAAAATTTTCGTAAAATTTTCTTTCTATAGAAAATTTTCGTAAAATTTTCTTTCTATAGAAAATTTTCGTAAAATTTTCTTTCTATAGAAAATTTTCGTAAAATTTTCTTTCTATAGAAAATTTTCGTAAAATTTTCTTTCTATAGAAAATTTTCGTAAAATTTTCTTTCTATAGAAAATTTTCGTAAAATTTTCTTTCTATAGAAAATTTTCGTAAAATTTTCTTTCTATAGAAAATTTTCGTAAAATTTTCTTTCTATAGAAAATTTTCGTAAAATTTTCTTTCTATAGAAAATTTTCGTAAATTTTCTTTCTATAGAAAATTTTCGTAAAATTTTCTTTCTATAGAAAATTTTCGTAAAATTTTCTTTCTATAGACAATTTTCGTAAAATTTTTTTTCTGTAGAAAATTTTCGTAAAATTTTCTTTCTATAGAAAATATTTGTAAAATTTATTTTCTATAAAAAATTTTGCTAAATTTTAATTTTCTTTTTAAGAAAATTTTATATTTCTTTTCCAATACAAATTTTGCTAAATTTTTTTCCTAAAATTTTTCGCTGAACTTGACCGCATATTTGATATCTCATATTTCCCTTCTTTTTTTCTACTCCCCTGTATTTTGCACTTGTGCGTATCAAACAAAAGAATATGTTTTTCTACTTTTCATTTCTTTTTTTTCAATTTATTTCTTTTATTCTCGTTGTTTATTGTTTATTCGCATTGAAATGCGTTTCTGAATTGTTTGAAGAGTCTAAAACTCACCTTCGCACACAATAAAACACGTTGCAGTATAAATTCATTTCTTTTTTGCACTCTGTTGCAAAATGGCATTGTTGCAATTTACTGCAGTTGTTGTTCAATGCAGCAACTGCAGCAACAACAAAACATTTTTTTTTAATTTTGAAGTTTTGTTTTTATTATTTTCTTTATTGTTTTTGATTGACATTTGACGACTTTTGATGGGCACGCTTAAGTTCTCTTTAACCAATAACAATAATAATAATAACAACAACAACATGAAGAACAACAATAATATAAACAAATGTTGCTGCTAATGCAATTTGTTTTCTTTCTTAATTTTATTCCTTTTGTATGCAACTGCCTCGGAAACAAAGTCGTAAGAGAGTTTTTCTTTTTGTTGAGTTCAATTTTGGTAAGAAAAGAATGAAAATGCATTTAATATTCGTTTTACTTAATTTAGCACTTTTTTACTGGATTTCAATTTTATTTATTTTTTTATGTGTTTCATTCAATTATGTGATCGAGGGGAGCATGAGGGTCGAAGCAAGCGAAAGAAGAAAATTAGCAATTCAGGTAAACAAATTTACTGCACGCACACTTTTTTTGAAAAGGAATTTAAATGAAATGGAAAACTATTGATTCTGAAGGTTAAAGAAAAAAGTATTGAATGATCCACAAATACACTACTTTTATAGAAAGAAAATTTAATAAAAATTTTCTATAAATGGAATATTTTCCAAAAATTTCTTTGGAATCAAAATATATACAGAAGAAAAATTAGAGAAACTTTTCTGCAAAAATTAAAATTTATCGAAAATTTTCTGTTAAAATTACATTTGTCGAAAATTTTCCATGACAAGAAAATTTAACATTTTGTATTATTTATCCGTAAGAAGAGAATGTATGAAACTTTTTCAAAGAAGAACATTTTCCATGACAAGAAAACTTTAAGAAAATTTTATAAAAAAAAAATTTAATGAAAGAAAAAAATTTTCTAAAGATAACAAATTTATCGCAAATTTTCTAAAGAAAGAAAATCTATCGCAAATTTTCTAAAGAAAGAAAATCTATCGCAAATTTTCTAAAGAAAGAAAATTTATCGCAAATTTTCTAAAGAAAGAAAATTTATCGCAAATTTTCTAAAGAAAGAAAATTTTATCGCAAATTTTCTAAAGAAAGAAAATTTATCGCAAATTTTCTAAAGAAAGAAATTTATCGCAAATTTTCTAAAGAAAGAAAATTTATCGCAAATTTTCTAAAGAAAGAAAATTTATTCGCAAATTTTCTAAAGAAAGAAAATTTATCGCAAATTTTCTAAAAAAGAAAATTTATCGCAAATTTCATAAAGGAAAAAAAATTATCGCAAATTTCTAAAGAAAACAAAATTTATCACAAATTTTCTAAAGAAAGAAAATTTATCGCAATTTTCTAAAGAAACAAAATTTATCACAAATTTTCTAAAGAAACAAAATTTATCACAAATTTTCTAAGAAAGAAAACTTATAGCAAATTTTCTAAAGAAAGAAAATTTATCGGCAAATTTTCTTAAGAAAGAAAATTTTATCGCAAATTTTCTAAAGAAAGAAAATTTATCGCAAATTTTCTAAAGAAAGAAAATTTATCGCAAATTTTCTGAAGAAAGAAAATTTATCGCAAATTTTCTAAAGAAAGAAAATTTATCGCAAATTTTCTAAAGAAAGAAAATTTATCGCAAATTTTCTAAAGAAAGAAAATTTATCGCAAATTTTCTAAAGAAAATTTATTGCAAATTTTCTAAAGAAAGAAAATTTATCACAAATTTTCTAAAGGAAAAAAAATTTTCGCAAATTTTCTAACGAATAAAAGTTATCGCAAATTTTCTAAAAAAAGAAAATTTATCGCAAATTTCATAAAGGAAAAAAAATTATCGAAAATTTTCTAAAGAAAGAAATTTATCGCAAATTTTCTAATAAAAGAAACTTTATCGCAAATTTTCTAAAGAAAGAAACTTTATCGCAAATTTTCTAAAGAAAGAAACTTTATCGCAAATTTTCTAAAGAAAGAAAATTTATCGCAAATTTTCTAAAGAAAGAAAATTTATCGCAAATTTTCTAAAGAAAGAAAATTTATCGCAAATTTTCTAAAGAAAGAAAATTTATCGCAAATTTTCTAAAGAAAGAAAATTTATCGCAAATTTTCTAAAGAAAGAAAATTTATCGCAAATTTTCTAATAAAAGAAAATTTATAGCAAATTTAGAAAATTAAGAAAAAATTCCATAGAAAGAAAAAATTATACAGAAAAAATAAATTAATGAATATCGTCTTTAGAAAGAAAATATAAAAAAGACTTTTTATAAAAGGAAAAAGTTATAAAATCCTTCTGTTAGAGAAATTTTTTTAAACATTTTATGTTAAAGAAATTTTAAAAATTTTCTAAAAAAAATGTTTGAGATAATTTCTTATAGAAGAAAAATTTTCTAAAAATGTTCTATAAGAGAGCAAATTTAGCAAAAGCTTTCTATAGAAAGAAATTTTATAAATTTCTTTTTTACATGAAATTTTACGTTAAGAACATTTTGGAAATTTTGTAAAAAATTTTTAAAGAAGAAAATTTTTAATAAAAAAATATTTTTTCTTGAATTTTCTATAGAAAGAAAATTTGAAAAAATTCTTTAAAAGAAAATCTCTAATAATATTTCACGATAATGAAAATTTCTGCAAAATTTCTTATAGAAAAAAATATGCAAATTTTTTTATAAAAATGAAATTTAGGAAAAAATAGAAAACAACATACTTTCTACCAAATTTTCTATAAAAAAAACAAAATTTATCCAAAAAATTTTTATAAAAGAAAAACTTATGAAAATATTTTCAATAGAAAGAAGTTCTGAAAAATTCGTGAAATTTTCTATAAAAATTGATATTTTCTTAAATTTTCGATATAAAATAAAATTTCAGAATATTTCCTATAAAAATGATATAACTTAATTATTGTTCATTCTCTTTTCCAATTATCTTCATATCTTCTTTATACCCTTTTTAATGTGTGACAAATCTTATGTTGCACTTATTACACCCATTAACATTTCCCTTTTGCAACACTTAATGTTGTTTTTGCTACTCCTGGTCCTGTTGTTGTTGCAGATGATGATGATGATGATGCTGACCGCTGATAATGATGATGATGATGACGATGTTAATTGTGATGAGTAGAAATAATCAAAGGAATTTTACAAATAATATAAAACGAAATGAGATGAAATAAAATGTTTTGCATGTAAAAATACATTGTATTTTGTTGTAATTATAGCAAAAAAACCAGGGGAGAAAAGATTGTGTGTTATGTGTATGTTTGTGTGTGTAAATATGTTAATTGCATTTTTAGTAAGTGGCTGATGACGAGAATTTGCAATAAATGATGATAATGCGTATTTTTACCATATGATTCCTTTTTTCTTCTTCTTTTCTCCTTTTTCTACTAAAACTTTTGTTAACACGCAAAATAAAAAAACAGACTTTAAAATGTTTCTCCTTGTAAACCCTTCAATCCTTCTTTTTTTGTTTAGTTAAAATGTTTAATTTTAAATGGATTCGTGTAAATTGCATGTAAAGTGAGTATTTTTGTTCGATTATCATCGTCATCGTCATTTCTCGTCAACATCCCATAACTTGTTGATATGTTTGTGACAACAATTGCTTAAACACAACTAAAAAGTAAATAAATGAATGAATGAATGAATGAGTGAACGAATGAACAAATGAATGTATGTTGGTGATGACTATGATGATGATGTTGTTGTTGTTGGCTGACAGTCGATATGTCTGTCAGGTCTATAGAAATTGACTTTTTTGGTTGGTTTGTTGTCTGGCTGTTAAGTTGATTCATTTGTTTGACTTGAATAGCTTTCATTTGCTAACGATTAGCTATTTCCGCAGCTGTTTTATACTCCTGTTTTCTCCTCGCTTACTCTTTCTCTCTCCTCGCTCTCCGCTTCAGTCACTTTAGTCCTTTTATTTTAATGAAAAAAACATTTTTGCTGTTGTTGTTAAAAATGTTGGAACGAGCATGAGCAGAATTGCTGTCATTATTATGAATTTCTTTTCTGTAACTGAATATTGAACAATTCGTTGGAGAAGATCGGAGAGAGAACTGTTAGGTGAGAGTGTAAATTTAAATGACAGCAGTTCCAAAAAGGTGTTAAGAAAGATCAGAAATAAATTCATCATTAAGAAAATCGTTAATTTTTCGTAAATTCTTCAAATTGACGAAAAATTGTCAATATGAAATTTTAATTCGTTAATAAAAATTCGGTTAATTTGGATAATATTCTTCAATTGACAAAAAATCTTTATATTGATGAATATTATTCAATTTGAATACCATATTTAAATTAAATTAACGAATTTAAGTTGAATTGAGGAAAGAAGTACGTTAAGTTGTTGTAATAAGGACCAAGGGAAGGAGTACTTCGACACAAAGCAAATATTGATTCTTAAGAACTGTAACAGCGAGAATTTTCAAATTTGATTCCAAAGACTTTCCCAAGGAACTGTTTTACTGGACAAAATATCAGATGGGTAGGATTAGGGAAGAAGTATGCCCTACATAAAGCAAATATTGATTACCAGCGAGAATTTGGTCCCAATTACATTTTTCAATACACATCGATTTGTGATTTGTGAAATTTCCTTCGAGACTAGAACTGAGGAGAGTTTTATTGCAGCAAAGCGCACCGGGTAAAAGCTAGATATAGATAAAATTATGCAATGACAACAGGGACGGTGGTGAGCCGACCGGCTTGTATTTCTGATGAATTTCATTTAATACGACAGAGAAAATAAAAAGTTATTTGACGAAAAAAATATTAAATAAACAAAAATTTTATTCAAATTAATTTCATTTTAGTATGTAGAATTGAATAAATTTGTGTATTATTTCAATTACAACACGTTTAATGTTATATCAGTAGATATTTAATGGTTTTATTAAATATCTACTGATATAACATATTTTTCGTTAATTTTTTAAATGAAATTTTATTCAATTTAACATTTTTTATCAAAGAAAATTTTTGCGATAAATTTTGTTTTCGTATATTTGAAGAAATTTCTTCAATTTGAAGAAAAATTATGTTAATTAGAATAAAAATCAGATTTTTTAACACCTTTTTTCGTTGAATATTACACCTATGACACTTGATTCAACTCAGAATAACTTTCAGAAACCAATTTAACCATGTGCGCACAGTGTTTCGCAACCGATTTCTTTTAATTTAACATTTAAACCGTTAGATGTATCTTAGTGAAATTTCTTATGAATAGAGCTAAAGGCCTTCGTAAAATTATCAAAAATAATTTGAAAAATAAGAATAAAATTTTGCCATAATATCAGGTTATATATACTCCATTACGATTGCAAAAATAATCAAAATCGGTCAAAAACGAAAATCTCAATTAATTTACGATGTTCCTGTGTTATATTTCAAAAAAAACTTCTTTATATTGTATACGATTGTGAGTGTATGTGTTAGTGTGTATGTATAGAACATAACAAATTTTCTGCTTACACATTTTTGGTGTAGGGTACTGATGATTCGGCATAGCCGAATATAGCAATCCTACAATTAAGTTTTATTTTTAATTAAATCCTGAATCCTGAAATTTTATCATGATTTTATTTTCATCATTTCCTTTTCCCCTCTTTTGTCTGCAAACCCAGTTAAAATCACCATTTAAGAATCACTTGCAATTCAATAAAAATAAATTGTAACTGCCAATAAAATGACTAAAACAGTTGTATTTATCGACTTTTAAATGTTTCACATAAAAAATAACAAAAATGAAAATGGAAAGAAAAAATCGAGAAAAACTTATTGAATTATTCCAATTATAATGGTGCTGGTGTTTATTGAGATGTCTATTTAAGACTACATTGTATATATATATATATATATAATATATATATAATATATATATATATAATATATATATTATATATATATATATATATATATATATAATATATAATATATATATATATATATATATTATATATATATATAATATAAATACAAGACCAATCAGTAAAATTCTTGATTTCTTTTCCTTTTATTCCTTAAACATTTACAACAAAATTAAATAATGGATTTCAAGGAGAAAAAAAATGCAAAAAACGGAAAAAACAACAACAACACAACAAATTGTTAAAAATTATATATTTAGACATTAGACATCATGATTTAATGCAAAGTTGTCAATAGAATTGAAAATAACTTGAAAGTTAATTAATGGAACTAAAGACTTTAGAAATTAACTATGAAAAGAGAGAAAATGAAGAAATTCTATATTTAAAAACTAATGTGGTATTTTTGCCAAATACAGCAAGTTAACAAGACAAATGTTTTGATTTTCTTGAAATTGAACATAATTTGTGATAATTAAACAACAAAGTTGTATAAAATCAAATGGATTGAAATTTGTGGATCCTTCAGTTCCGGATCATTAAAAGTAGATGATGATTTTTATACATAAAAAAATTGTGAATTAAATTAGAGAATTCACAGATAAATACTGATTTTTCAGTTTCTCTCATATCGTTCAGATATAGGTTTTTGGTATAGGATTTCGGAAAATGTTATGGAATAATAAAATGGATGTTAACAGAAGGATCTAAGGAAAATATGAGATTTTACAAAATTTGCAAAGAAAATATATGGACATTCCACACATTTTAGTATGAATTAAATATCGTCTCCCCGAATTACACTGAACTTTCCTGTGCTGGTACCCTACACTA
>PYHX02000202.1:60108-72932 GCA_004302925.2 Cochliomyia hominivorax | reverse complement strand
TGTCTAAATTTATTTTTTTATAAATAGTCCAAAAAATGTCTGTTATTATGCAAAAAAAAAAATAATTACAAAAACGGATTTAAAAATAAATGAACAAGTTGGTGATTCCGAAAAAATTAGTATGATAAAATTTAGATATGAAAATTTTATACAAAGCGAGTAGTCAGTACCTGGCAACATTCATTTATTCGGTTCGTGAATTTGCTATATTTTAGTCCAGTCAACAACTTCTAAAATAAATTCCAACAATATTTTAATACAATTTTCGTTTTTTATGAAAAATACTTTTTAAAACAAATATTTAAAAATTGGGAATATATCGCTTTGTATAAAATTTTCATATCTTAATTTTATCATACTAATTTTTAGGAAATCACTAACTTGTTCATATATTTTTTTAAATCCGTTTTTGTAATTATGGCCTATAACGCAATAATTCTTTCTTTTCTTTTTGTTTTTTTTAAATGTACTTTTTCACAATTTTCTCTAAGTTTGGAGTAGTCAAAATCCGATTGCCTAATTTTTTCGTAAGCTGTATTACTCAAGTACATAGATTTACATTATAATGTATTTTTAGAAACAAAATTATATTTAAAATTGAACAAATTTTTTGATTTAAAAAAATTGTACTTTTTCACATTGTAATGTATTTTTAGAAACAAAATTATATTTAAAGTTTAACATTTTTTTTTGATTTAAAAAATATGTACTTTTCACATTTTCTCTAAGTTTGGTGTAGTTTAAAATCTGATTGTCTATTTTTTGTAAGCTGTATCATTCAAGTGCGTAGATTTACAATGTTTTGTAATTTTTAAAACAAAATTACATTTAAAATGTAACAAATTTTTTGATTTTAAAAAATTGTTGTTTTCCACAATTTTCTCTTAGTTTGGTGTAGTTTAAATTCCAATTGCCTATTTTTTTCTTAAGATTTATCTCTCATGTGCATAGATTTATATTGTTTTATATTTTTAAAGCAAAATTACATTTACTATATAACAAATATTATTGATTTTAAAAATGTACTTTTCACAATTTTCTCTAGGTTGGGTACAGTTTAAATCCGATTGCCTCTTTTTCGTAAGCTGTATCCCTCGTGTGCATAGATTTACATTGTTTTGTATTTTTAGAAACAAAATTACATTTAATATATAACAAATATTTTTGATTTTAAAAATTTACTTTTTCACAATTTTCTCTAAGTATGGTGTAGTTTAAAATCCTATATTTTTGTAAGCTGTATCACTCATATGGGTAGATTTACATTGCAATGTATTCTTTTAAACCAAAATTATATTTAAAATGTAACAAATTTTTTTATTTAAAAAAATGTGCTTTTTGTAGTTTCAAATCTGATTTTTCGTAAGCTGTATTACTCAATTGCTTACATTACAATGTAAATGTACGGACGTACATTACAATGTAAATGTACGGACGTACATTACAATGTAGATGTACGGGCGTACATTACAATGTAAATGTACGGGCGTACATTACAAGTAAATGTACGGGCGTACATTACAATGTAAATGTACGGGCGTACATTACAATGTAAATGTACGGGCGTACATTACAATGTAAATGTACGGGCGTACATTACAATGTAAATGTACGGGCGTACATTACAATGTAAATGTACGGGCGTACATTACAATGTAAATGTACGGGCGTACATTACATTACAATGTAAATGTACGGGCGTACATTACAATGTAAATGTACGGGCGTACATTACAATGTAAATGTACGGGCGTACATTACAATGTAAATGTACGGGCGTACATTACAATGTAAATGTACGGGCGTACATTACAATGTAAATGTACGGGCGTACATTACAATGTAAATGTACGGGCGTACATTACAATGTAAATGTACGGGCGTACATTACAATGTAAATGTACGGGCGTACATTACAATGTAAATGTACGGGCGTACATTACAATGTAAATGTACGGGCGTACATTACAATGTAAATGTACGGGCGTACATTACAATGTAAATGTACGGGCGTACATTACAATGTAAATGTACGGGCGTACATTACAATGTAAACGTACGCCCGTGAGTAATACTACATACGAAAAATAGAAATGTCGGATTTTAAAATATTCCAAAATTAGAGAAAATTGTGAAAAAATGCAATTTTTTAAAATCAAAAAATTTGTTCAATTTTAAATGAAATTTTGTTTCTAAAAATACGCCCTCGAGTGATACAGCTTACGATAAAATAGGCAATCGGATTTAAAACAACACCAAACATAGACAAAATTGTTAAAAAATACAATTTCTTAAAATCAAAAAATTTGTTAAATTTTAAATGTAATTTTGTTTATAAAAACACAAAACAAAGTAAATCTACGCACGTGACTGATACAGCTTAAGAAAAAATAGGCAATCGAATTTTAAACTTCACCAAACTTAGACAAAATATTTAAAAAAATTAAAAATTAATTAAAAAAGGCAAAAAATTTGTTAAATTTTAAATGTAATTTTGTTTTAAAAAATACAAAACTATGTAAATCTACTTACATGGGTGATACTGCTTACGAAAGGATAAGCAAACGGATTTTAAACTACACCAAACTTAAAGAAAATAGTTAAAAAATTCAATTTTTTAAAATCAAAAAGAATGTTAAATTTTAAATGTAATTTTGTTTCTAAAAATACAAATCAATGTAATCATACGCCCGCGAGTGATAAAGCTTAAGAAAATTGTTAAATAATACAATTTTAAAAAGCAAAAAATTTGTTAAATTTTAAATGTAATTTTGTTTCAAAAAATACAAAACAATGTAAATCTACCTACATGGGTGATACTGCTTACAAAGGATAAGCAAACGGATTTTTAAACTACACTCAACTTAGAGAAAAATATTAAAAAATTCTATTTAAAAAAGTACAAAAAATTGTTAAATTTTAAATGTAATTTTGATTCTAAAATTACAAAACAATGTTAATCTACGTACATGGATGATACTGCTTACGAAAAGAAAATCAAACGGATTTTAAACTACACAAAACTTAGAAAAAATTGTGAAAAAATAATTATTTTTTAAATCAAAAAAATTGTTAAATTTTAAATGTTTTTTTTTGTTTCTAAAAATACAAAACAAATCTAAATCTATGCACATGGGTGATACTGCCTACGAACAATAGGCAATCAGATTTTTAACTACACCAAACTTGGAGAAATTTGTTAAAAAAATCAATTTTAAAAAATCAAAAAATTTGTTAAATTTACAATGTAATTTTGTTTCTAAAAATACAAGACAATGAAAATCTACGTATGTGAGTGATACAGCTCACAAAAAAGATAATCTGATTTTAAAATACACCAAACTTAGAAAAAACTGTTAAAAATTTTTTTAAAAAGCAAAAAATTTGTTAAATTTTAAATGTAATTTTGTTTCTAAAAATACAAAACTATGTAAATGTATGCACATGAATGATACAGCTTAAGAATAAATAGGTAATCAGATTTTAAACTACACCAAAATTAGAGAAAATTGTTAAAAAATTAAATTTAACAAAAAAATCAAAAAATTTTGTTAAGTTATACAAGTAATTTTGTTTCTAAAAAACAAAACAATGTAAATCTACTCACATGGGTGATACTGCTTAACAAAAGTAGGAAATCGTATTTAAAAATACACCAAACTTAAGAAAATTGTGAAAAAATGCAATTTTTAAAAATCAAAAAATTTGTTAAATTTTAAATGTATTTTTGTTTCTAAAAATACAAAACAATGTAAATCTGTGCACATGAGTAATACTGCTTACGAAAAAATAATCAAATGGATTTTAAACTGCAACAAACTAAAAAAATAGTTAAAAAATTCAATTTTTTAAAATCAAAAAATTGTTAAATTTTAAGTGTAATTTTGTTTCACAAAATACAAAACAATGTACCCATACGCCCGCGTGTGATACGGCTTAAGAAAAAATAGGCAATCGAATTTTAAAGTACACCAAACTTAGAGAAAAATGTGAGAAAAATAAAATTTTTTTTAAATCAAAAAAATTGTTAAATTTTAAATGTATTTTTGTTTCTAAAAATACAAAGCAGTTCTAAATCTATGCACATGGGTGATACTGCTTACGAACAAATAGGCAATCAGATTTTTAACTACACCAAACTTGGAGAAATTTGTTAAAAAATTCAATTATAAAAAATAAAAAAAAATTTGTTAAATTTACAATGTAATTTTGTTTCTAAAAATACAAAACAATGTAAATCTGCGCACATATGATACAGCTTACGAAAAAGTTGAAAATCGGATTTTTAAATACCTTAAACTTAGAGAAAATTGTGAAAAAATGCAAATTTTTAAAATCAAATTTTTTTTAAATTTTAAATGTAATTTTGTTTCTAAAAATACGAAACAATGTAACTTTACGCACGTGACTGATACAGCTTACGAAAAAATAAGCAAACGGATTTTAAACTACACCAAACTTAGAGAAAAATGTGAGAAAAATAAAATTTTAAAAAGCAAAAAATTTGTTAAAGATTAAATGTAATTTTGTTTCTAAACATACAAAACAATATAAATCTGCTCACACGGGTGATACTGCTTACGAAAAAATAAGCAAACGGATTTTGAACTACACCAAACTTGGAGAAAATAGTTAAAAAATTCAATTTTTTAAAATAAAAAAAATGTTAAATTTTAAATGTAATTTTGTTTCTAAAAATACAAAACAATGTAATCATACGCTCGCGAGTGATACAGCTTATTATAAAATAGGCATTCGGGTTTTAAACTACACCAAACATAGAGAAAATTGTGAAAAAAATACAATTTCTTAAAATAAAAAAAAATAAATTTTAAATGTATTTTTGTTTCTAAAAATATAAGACAATGTAAATAAATGCACATACAGCTTAAGAAAAATTTGGAAATCGTATTTTACAATGTAGAAAAAATAAGCAAACGGATTTTTAACTACACCAAACTTGTGTACTCACACAAAGTGGTGAAATAATACAATTTTTAATATCAAAAGATTTGTTAAAGTTTAAATGTAATTTTGATTCTAAAAATACAAAACAATGTAAATCTACTCACATGGGTGATACAGCTTACGAAAAAATAAGCAAACGAATTTTAAACTACATCAAACTTAAAGAAAATTGTTAAAAAATACAAATTTTTAAAATCAAAAGATTTGTTAAATTTTAAATTTCTAAAAATACTAAACAATGTAAATCGACATACGCGAATGATATTTCCTACAAAATCAATGACAATCGGATTTTAAACTATATCTATACACATGGGTGGTATAGCTTAGGAAAAAATTGGCAATCGGATTTTTAAACTAAATCAAATTTAGAGAAATTTTATAAAAATATGACATTTTAAAAAATCAAAAGATTTGTTAAATTTTAAATGTAATTTTGTTTCCAAAAACACAAAACAATGTAAATCCACATACGTGAATGATATAGCTTACGAAAAAATATGCAATCGGATTTTTAAACTAAATCAAACTTAGAGAAAATTGTTAAAAATATAACAATTTAAAAAATCAAAAGATTTGTTAAATTTTGAAAGTAATTTTGTTTCCAAAAATACAAAACAATGTAAATTTACATACATATAACTTACAAAAAAACGAGCAATCGGATTTTAAACTACACCAAACTTAGAGAAAATTGTTAAAAATATAACAATTTAAAAAATCAAAGTATTTGTTAGATTTTAGATGTAATTTCGCTTATACAAATACAAGGCTATGTAAATCTATGCACATGGGTGATACAGCTTACGAAAAAATAGGCAATCGGATTTTGAACCAAATAAAACTTAAAGAAAATTGATAAAAATATAACATTTTAAAAAATCAAAAGATTTGTTAAATTTTAAATGCAATTTTGTTTCCAAAAACACAAAACAATGTAAATCTACATACGTGAATAAATAGAAAATTGATAAAAATGTAACATTTTAAATAATCAAAATATTTGTTAAATTTTAAATGTAATTTTGTTTCCTCATTTCCTTACCAAACTTAGAGAAAATTGTTAAAATATAACAATTTAATAAATCAAAAGATTTGTTAAATTTTAAATGTAATTTTGTTTCCTCATTTCCTTACCAAACTTAGAGAAAATTGTTAAAATATAACAATTTAAAAAAATCAAAAGATTTGTTAAATTTTAAAAGTAATTTTATTTCCAAAAATACAAAACAATGTAAATCTGCATACGTATAACTTATAAAAAATGAGCAATCGGATTTTAAACTACACCAAATTTAGAGAAAATTATTAAAAATATAACAATTTAAAAAATCAAAATATTTGTTAGATTTTAAATGTAATTTTGATTCAAAAAAACGAAGCAATGTAAATCTACGCACATCGATGATACAGCTTACGAAAAAATAGACAATCGGATTTTTAAACTACACCAAACTTAGAGAAAATTGTGAAATAATAAAAATTTTTACAATCAAAATATTTGTTAAATTTTAAATTTTTAAAAATACTAAACAATGTAAATCGACATACGCGAATGATATATCCTACAAAAAATGGGCTATCGGATTTTAAGCTACACCAAACTTAGAGAAAATTGTTAAAAATACAACAATTTAAAAAATCAAAAAATTTGTTAGATTTTAAATATAATTTTGTTTCCAAAAATACAAAACAATGTAAATCTACGCACATGGATGACACAGCTTACGAAAAAATAGGCAATCGGATTTTTAAACTAGACCAAACTTAGAGAAAATTGTGAAATAATAAAAATTTTTACAATCAAAAGATTTGTTAAATTTTAAATTTCTAAAAATACTGAACAATGTAAATCGACATAAGCGAATGATATATCCTACAAAAAAATGGGCAATCGGATTTTAAACTATATCTGTACACATGGGTGATATAGCTTAAGAAAAAATTGGCAATTGGGTTTTTAAACTACAACAAACGTAGAGAAAATTGATAAAAATATAACATTTTAAAAAAATCAAAAGATTTGTTAAATTTTAAATGTAATTTTGTTTCCAAAAATACAAAACAATGTAAATCTGCATACACGTCTTACAAAAAATGGGCAATCGTATTTTAAATTACAACAAAATTAGAGAAATTTATGAAAAAGTAAAATTTTTTAAAATCAAAAAATATTGTTAAATTTTAAATGCAATTTTGATTATACAAATACAAAACTGTGTAAATCTATACACATGGGTGATACAGCTTACGAAAGAATAGGCAAGCGGATTTTGAACCAAATAAAACTTAAAGAAAATTGATAAAAATATAACATTTTAAAAAATCAAAAGATTTGTTAAATTTTAAATGTAATTTTGTTTCCTTATTTCCTTGCCAAACGTAGAGAAAATGGTTAAAAATATAACAATTTAAAAAATCAAAATATTTGTTAGATTTTAGATGTAATTTCACTTATACAAATACAAGGCTATGTAAATCTATGCACATGGGTAATACAGCTTACGAAAAAATAGACAATGGGATTTTGATCAAAATCAAACTTAGAGAAAATTGATAAAAATATTACTTTAAAAAAAAATCAAAAGATTTGTTAAATTTTAAATGTAATTTTGTTTCCAAAAATACAAAACAATGTAAATCTACATACGTGAATGATATTGCTTACGAAAAAATATGCAATCGGATTTTTAAACTAAATCAAACTTAGAGAAAATTGATAACAATATAACAATTAAAAAATCAAAATATTTGATAGATTTTAAATGTAATTTTGTTTCCAAAATACAAAACAATGTAAATCTACGCACATGGATGATACACCTTAAGAAAAAAAGGAATTTAAACTACACCAAACTTAGAGAAAATTGTTAAAAATATAAAAATTTAAAAAATCAAAAGATTTGTTAAATTTTAAATGTAAGTTTGTTTCTAAAAATACAAAACAATGTAAATCTGCACACACGAATGATACGTCTTACAAAAAATGGGCAATCGTATTTTAAATTACAACAAAATTAGAGAAAATTATGAAAAAGTAAGTATTTTTTCCAAAAAAATGTTGTTAAATTTTAAATGCAATTTTGATTCTACAAATACAAAACTGTGTAAATCTATACACATGGGTGATGCAGCTTACGAAAAAATATGCTATCGCATTTTGAACCAAATAAAACTTAAAGAAAATTGATAAAAATATAACATTTTTAAAAAAACTGTGTAAATCTATACACATGGGTGATACAGCTTACGAAAAAATAGGCAATCGGATTTTGAACCAAATAAAACTTAAAGAAAAATACAAAACAATGTAAATCTGCGTACGGGAATGATACGTCTTACAAAAAATGGGCAATCGTATTTAAATTACAACAAAATTAGAGAAAATTATGAAAAAGTAATTTTTTTCCAAAAAATTTTGTTAAATTTTAAATGCAATTTTGATTCTACAAATAAAAAACTGTATAAATCTATACACATGGGTGATACAGCTTACGAAAAAATAGGCAATCGGATTTTGAACCAAATAAAACTTAAAGAAAATTGATAAAAATATAACATTTTAAAAAAATCAAAATATTTGTTAAATTTTAAATGTAATTTTGTTTCCTCATTTCCTTACCAAACGTAGAGAAAATTGTTAAAATATAACATTTTAAAAAAATCAAAAGATTTGTTAAATTTTAAATGTAATTTTGTTTCCAAAAACACAAAACAATGTAAATCTACATACGTGAATGATATTGCTTAGAAAAAATATGCAATCGTATTTTAAACTAAATCAAACTTAGAGAAAATTGATAAAAATATAACATTTTAAAAAAACAAAATATTTGTTAAATTTTAAATGCAATTTTGATTCTACAAATACAAAACTGTGTAAATCTATACACATGGTTGATACGGCTTACGTAACAATAGGCAATCGGATTTTGAACCAAATAAAACTTAAAGAAAATTGATAAAAATATAACATTTTAAAAAATCAAAAGATTTGTTAAATTTTAAATGTAATTTTGTTTTCAAAACACAAAACAATGTAAATCTACATACGTGAATGATATTGTTTACGAAAAAATATGCAATCGGATTTTTAAACTAAATCAAACTTAGAGAAAATTGATAAAAATATAACATTTTAAAAAATCAAAATATTTGTTAAATTTTAAATGCAATTTTGTTTCCAAAAATACAAAACAATGTACATCTACGCACATGGATGATACAGCTTACGAAAAAATAGGCAATCGGATTTTGAACCAAATAAAACTTAAAGAAAATTGATAAAAATATAACATTTTAAAAAATCAAAAGATTTGTTAAATTTTAAATGTAATTTTGTTTCCAAAAATACAAAACAATGTAAATCCACATGCATGAATGATATAACTTACAAAAAAATGAGCAATAGGATTTTAAACTACACCAAAATTAGAGAAAATTCTTAAAAATATAAAAATTTAAAAAATCAAAAGATTTGTTAAATTTTAAATGTAAATTTGTTTCTAAAAATACAAGACAATGTAGATCTGCATACAAGAATGATACGTCTTACAAAAAATTGGCAAACGTATTTTAAATTACAACAAAATTAGAGAAAATTATGAAAAAGTAAATTTTTTTCCAAAAAATTTTGTTAAATTTTAAATTCAATTTTGATTCTACAAATACAAAACTATGTAAATCTATACACAAGGTTGATACGGCTTACGAAAAAATAGGCAATCGGATTTTGAACCAAATAAAACTTAAAGAAAATTGATAAAAATACAACATTTTTAAAAATCAAAAGATTTGTTAAATTTTAAATTTTAAAGCTTACGAAAAAATAGGCAATCGGATTTTTAAACTAAATCAAACTTAGAGAAAATTGATTAAAAATATAATATTTCAAAAAATCAAAAGATTTGTTAAATTTTAAGTGTAATTTGTTTCCTCATTTCCTTACCAAACGTAGAGAAAATTGTTAAAATATAACATTTTAAAAAAATCAAAAGATTTGTTAAATTTTAAATGTAATTTTGTTTCCAAAAATACAAAACAATGTAAATCTACATGCATGAATGATATAACTTACAAAAAAATGAGCAATAGGATTTTTAAACTACACCAAACTTAGAGAAAGTTCTTAAAATATAAAAATTTTAAAAATCAAAAGATTTGTTAAATTTTAAATGTAAATTTGTTTCTAAAATACAAGACAATGTAGATCTGCATACAAGAATGATACGTCTTACAAAAAATTGGCAAACGTATTTTAAATTACAACATAATTACAGAAAATTATGAAAAAGTAAATTTTTTCCAAACAATTTTGTTAAATTTTAAATTCAATTTTGATTCTACAAATACAAAACTATGTAAATCTATGCACATGGGGTGATACGGCTTACGAAAAATACGCAATCGGATTTTGAACCAAATAAAACTTAAAGAAAATTGATAAAAATATAACATTTTAAAAAATCAAATATTTGTTAAATTTTAAATGTAATTTTGTTTTCAAAAACACAAAACAATGTAAATCTACATATGTGAATGATATTGCTTACGAAAAAATATGCAATCGGATTTTTAAACTAAATCAAACTTAGAGAAAATTGATAAAAATATAACATTTTAAAAAATCAAAATATTTGTTAAATTTTAAATGCAATTTTGATTTTTCAAATACAAAACTGTGTAAATCTATACACATGGGTGATACAGCTTACGAAACAATAGGCAATCGGATTTTGAACCAAATAAAACTTAAAGAAAATTGATAAAAATATAACATTTTAAAAAATCAAAAGATTTGTTAAATTTTTAATGTAATTTTGTTTTCAAAAACATAAAACAATGTAAATCTACATACGTGAATGATATTGCTTACGAAAAAATATGCAATCGGATTTTTAAACTAAATCAAACTTAGAGAAAATTGATAAAAATATAACATTTTAAAAAATCAAAATATTTGTTAAATTTTAAATGCAATTTTGATTCTACAAATACAAAATTGTGTAAATCTATACACATGGATGATACAGCTTACGAAAAAATAGGCAATCGGATTTTGAACCAAATAAAACTTAAAGAAAATTGATAAAAATATAACATTTTAGGCAATCGGATTTTGAACCAATAAAACTTAAAGAAATTGATAAAAATATAACATTTTAGGCAATCGGATTTTGAACCAAATAAAACTTAAAGAAAATTGATAAAATATAACATTTCAAAAAATCAAATATTTGTTAAATTTTAAATGCAATTTTGATTCTACAAATACAAAACTGTGTAAATCTATACACATGGGTGATACAGCTTACGAAACAATAGGCAATCGGATTTTGAACCAAATAAAACTTAAAGAAAATTGATGAAAATATTACATTTAAAAAATCAAAAGATTTGTTAAATTTTAAATGTAGTTTTGTTTTCAAAAACACAAAACAATGTAAATCTACATATGTGAATGATATTGCTTACGAAAAATATGCAATCGGATTTTTAAACTAAATCAAACTTAGAGAAAATTGTTAAAAATATAATATTTTAAAAAATCAAAATATTTGTTAAATTTTAAATGCAATTTTGATTCTACAAATACAAAACTGTTGTAAATCTATACACATGGGTGATACAGCTTACGAAAAAATAGGCAATCGGATTTTGAACCAAATAAAACTAAAGAAAATTGATAAAAATATAACATTTTAAAAAAATCAAAAGATTTGTTAAATTTTAAAAGTAATATTGTTTCCTTATTTCCTTACCAAACGTAGAGAAAATTGTTAAAATATAACATTTTAAAAAAAATCAAAAGATTTGTTAAATTTTAAATGTAATTTTGTTTCCAAAAATACAAAACAATGTAAATCTGCACACACGAATAATACGTCTTACAAAAAAATGGGCAATCGTATTTTAAATTACAACAAAATTAGAGAAAATTATGAAAAAGTAATTTTTTTTCCAAAAAATTTGTAAATTTTAAATTAAATTTTGATTCTACAAATACAAAACTATGTAAATCTATAGACATGGCTGATACGGCTTACGAAAAAATAGGCAATCGGATTTTGAACCAAATAAAACTTAAAGAAAATTGATAAAAATATAACATTTTAAAAAATCAAAACATTTGTTAAATTTTAAATGTAATTTTGTTTTCAAAAACACAAGACAATGTAAATCTACATACGTGAATGATATTGCTTAGGAAAAAATATGCAATCGTTATTTTAAACTAAATCAAACTTAGAGAAAATTGATAAAAAATATAACAATTTAAAAAATTAAAATATTTGTTAGTTTTAAATGTAATTTTGATTTCCAAAATACAAAACAATGTAAATCTACCACATGGATGATAAGCTTACGAAAAAATAGGCAATCGGATTTTGAACCAAATAAAACTTAAAGAAAATTGATAAAAATATAACATTTTAAAAAATCAAAAGATTTATTCATTTTAAATGTAATTTGTTTTCAAAACACAGCAATGTAAATCTACATACCGTGAATCGATATTGCTTACGAAAAATATGCAATCTTATCTTTTACCTAAATCCAAACTCATACGAGAAATTGATAAAAATAATAAAATACCCAAATATTTTTTAAGTTTTAAATGCAATTTTGATTCTACCATAATACAAAACTGTGTAAATCTATACACAATGGGTCGATACAGCCTTACGAAACAATAGGGCAATCGGATTTTGAACGCACAATAAAACTTAAAGAAAATTGGGATAAAAAATATATCATTTTAAAAAATCAAAAGATTTGTTAAATTTTAAATGTAATTTTGTTTTCAAAAACACAAAACAATGTAAATCTACATACGTGAATGATATTGCTTACGA
>PYHX02000202.1:0-60008 GCA_004302925.2 Cochliomyia hominivorax | reverse complement strand
TAGGCAATCGGATTTAAAACAACACCAACATAGACAAAATTGTTTAAAAAAAATACAATTTCTTAAAATCAAAAAATTTGTTAATTTTAAATGTAATTTTGTTTATAAAAAACACAAAACAAAGTAAATCTACGCACGTGACTGATACAGCTTAAGAAAAAATAGGCAATCGAATTTTAAACTTCACCAAACTTAGACAAAATATTTAAAACTTAGACAAAATTTAAATTGACAAAATGTTAAAAAATTAAATTTAACAAAATTAAAAGGCAAAAAATTTCTTAAAATTTAAATGTAATTTTGTTTTAAAAAATACAAAACTATGTAAATCTACTTACATGGGTGATACTGCTTACGAAAGGATAATAAGCAAACGGATTTTAAACTACACCAAACTTAAAGAAAATAGTTAAAAAATTCAATTTTTTAAAATCAAAAAGAATGTTAAATTTTAAATGTAATATTTGTTTCTAAAAATACAAATCAATGTAATCATACGCCCGCGAGTGATAAAGCTTAAGAAAATTGTTAAATAATACAATTTTAAAAAGCAAAAAAATTTGTTAAATTTTAAATGTAATTTTGTTTCAAAAAAATACAAAACAATGTAAATCTACCTACATGGGTGATACTGCTTACAAAGGATAAGCAAACGGATTTTTAAACTACACTCAACTTAGAGAAAAATATTAAAAAATTCTATTTTAAAAAAGTACAAAAAATTGTTAAATTTTAAATGTAATTTTGATTCTAAAATTTACAAAACAATGTTAATCTACGTACATGGATGATACTGCTTACGAAAAGAAAATCAAACGGATTTTAAACTACACAAAACTTAGAAAAATTGTGAAAAAATAATTATTTTTTAAATCAAAAAAATTGTTAAATTTTAAATGTTTTTTTTTTGTTTCTAAAAATACAAAACAAATCTAAATCTATGCACCATGGGTGATACTGCCTACGAACAATAGGCAATCAGATTTTTAACTACACCAAAACTTGGAGAAATTTGTTAAAAAATCAATTTTAAAAAATCAAAAAATTTTGTTAAATTACAATGTAATTTTGTTTCTAAAAATACAGACAATGAAATCTACGTATGTGAGTGATACAGCTCACAAAAAAGATAATCTGATTTTAAAATACACCAAACTTAGAAAAAACTGTTAAAAATTTTTTTAAAAAGCAAAAAATTTGTTAAATTTTAAATGTAATTTTGTTTCTAAAAATACAAAACTATGTAAATGTATGCACATGAATGATACAGCTTAAGAATAAATAGGTAATCAGATTTTAAACTACACCAAAATTAGAGAAAATTGTTAAAAAATTAAATTTAACAAAAAATCAAAAAATTTTGTTAAGTTATACAAGTAATTTTGTTTCTAAAAAACAAAACAATGTAAATCTACTCACATGGGTGATACTGCTTAACAAAAGTAGGAAATCGTATTTAAAAATACACCAAACTTAAGAAAATTGTGAAAAAATGCAATTTTTAAAAATCAAAAAATTTGTTAAATTTTAAATGTATTTTTGTTTCTAAAAATACAAAACAATGTAAATCTGTGCACATGAGTAATACTGCTTACGAAAAAATAATCAAATGGATTTTAAACTGCAACAAACTAAAAAAATAGTTAAAAAATTCAATTTTTTAAAATCAAAAAATTGTTAAATTTTAAGTGTAATTTTGTTTCACAAAATACAAAACAATGTACCCATACGCCCGCGTGTGATACGGCTTAAGAAAAAATAGGCAATCGAATTTTAAAGTACACCAAACTTAGAGAAAAATGTGAGAAAAATAAAATTTTTTTTAAATCAAAAAAATTGTTAAATTTTAAATGTATTTTTGTTTCTAAAAATACAAAGCAGTTCTAAATCTATGCACATGGGTGATACTGCTTACGAACAAATAGGCAATCAGATTTTTAACTACACCAAACTTGGAGAAATTTGTTAAAAAATTCAATTATAAAAAATAAAAAAAAAATTTGTTAAATTTACAATGTAATTTTGTTTCTAAAAATACAAAACAATGTAAATCTGCGCACATATGATACAGCTTACGAAAAAGTTGAAAATCGGATTTTTAAATACCTTAAACTTAGAGAAAATTGTGAAAAAATGCAAATTTTTAAAATCAAATTTTTTTTAAATTTTAAATGTAATTTTGTTTCTAAAAATACGAAACAATGTAACTTTACGCACGTGACTGATACAGCTTACGAAAAAATAAGCAAACGGATTTTAAACTACACCAAACTTAGAGAAAAATGTGAGAAAAATAAAATTTTAAAAAGCAAAAAATTTGTTAAAGATTAAATGTAATTTTGTTTCTAAACATACAAAACAATATAAATCTGCTCACACGGGTGATACTGCTTACGAAAAAATAAGCAAACGGATTTTGAACTACACCAAACTTGGAGAAAATAGTTAAAAAATTCAATTTTTTTAAAATAAAAAAAATTGTTAAATTTTAAATGTAATTTTGTTTCTAAAAATACAAAACAATGTAATCATACGCTCGCGAGTGATACAGCTTATTATAAAATAGGCATTCGGGTTTTAAACTACACCAAACATAGAGAAAATTGTGAAAAAAATACAATTTCTTAAAATAAAAAAAAATAAATTTTAAATGTATTTTTGTTTCTAAAAATATAAGACAATGTAAATAAATGCACATACAGCTTAAGAAAAATTTGGAAATCGTATTTTACAATGTAGAAAAAATAAGCAAACGGATTTTTAACTACACCAAACTTGTGTACTCACACAAAGTGGTGAAATAATACAATTTTTAATATCAAAAGATTTGTTAAAGTTTAAATGTAATTTTGATTCTAAAAATACAAAACAATGTAAATCTACTCACATGGGTGATACAGCTTACGAAAAAATAAGCAAACGAATTTTAAACTACATCAAACTTAAAGAAAATTGTTAAAAAATACAAATTTTTAAAATCAAAAGATTTGTTAAATTTTAAATTTCTAAAAATACTAAACAATGTAAATCGACATACGCGAATGATATTTCCTACAAAATCAATGACAATCGGATTTTAAACTATATCTATACACATGGGTGGTATAGCTTAGGAAAAAATTGGCAATCGGATTTTTAAAACTAAATCAAATTTAGAGAAATTTTATAAAAATATGACATTTTAAAAAATCAAAAGATTTGTTAAATTTTAAATGTAATTTTGTTTCCAAAAACACAAAACAATGTAAATCCACATACGTGAATGATATAGCTTACGAAAAAATATGCAATCGGATTTTTAAACTAAATCAAACTTAGAGAAAATTGTTAAAAATATAACAATTTAAAAAATCAAAAGATTTGTTAAATTTTGAAAGTAATTTTGTTTCCAAAAATACAAAACAATGTAAATTTACATACATATAACTTACAAAAAAACGAGCAATCGGATTTTAAACTACACCAAACTTAGAGAAAATTGTTAAAAATATAACAATTTAAAAAATCAAAGTATTTGTTAGATTTTAGATGTAATTTCGCTTATACAAATACAAGGCTATGTAAATCTATGCACATGGGTGATACAGCTTACGAAAAAATAGGCAATCGGATTTTGAACCAAATAAAACTTAAAGAAAATTGATAAAAATATAACATTTTAAAAAATCAAAAGATTTGTTAAATTTTAAATGCAATTTTGTTTCCAAAAACACAAAACAATGTAAATCTACATACGTGAATAAATAGAAAATTGATAAAAATGTAACATTTTAAATAATCAAAATATTTGTTAAATTTTAAATGTAATTTTGTTTCCTCATTTCCTTACCAAACTTAGAGAAAATTGTTAAAATATAACAATTTAATAAATCAAAAGATTTGTTAAATTTTAAATGTAATTTTGTTTCCTCATTTCCTTACCAAACTTAGAGAAAATTGTTAAAATATAACAATTTAAAAAAATCAAAAGATTTGTTAAATTTTAAAAGTAATTTTATTTCCAAAAATACAAAACAATGTAAATCTGCATACGTATAACTTATAAAAAATGAGCAATCGGATTTTAAACTACACCAAATTTAGAGAAAATTATTAAAAATATAACAATTTAAAAAATCAAAATATTTGTTAGATTTTAAATGTAATTTTGATTCAAAAAAACGAAGCAATGTAAATCTACGCACATCGATGATACAGCTTACGAAAAAATAGACAATCGGATTTTTAAACTACACCAAACTTAGAGAAAATTGTGAAATAATAAAAATTTTTACAATCAAAATATTTGTTAAATTTTAAATTTTTAAAAATACTAAACAATGTAAATCGACATACGCGAATGATATATCCTACAAAAAATGGGCTATCGGATTTTAAGCTACACCAAACTTAGAGAAAATTGTTAAAAATACAACAATTTAAAAAATCAAAAAATTTGTTAGATTTTAAATATAATTTTGTTTCCAAAAATACAAAACAATGTAAATCTACGCACATGGATGACACAGCTTACGAAAAAATAGGCAATCGGATTTTTAAACTAGACCAAACTTAGAGAAAATTGTGAAATAATAAAAATTTTTACAATCAAAAGATTTGTTAAATTTTAAATTTCTAAAAATACTGAACAATGTAAATCGACATAAGCGAATGATATATCCTACAAAAAAATGGGCAATCGGATTTTAAACTATATCTGTACACATGGGTGATATAGCTTAAGAAAAAATTGGCAATTGGGTTTTTAAACTACAACAAACGTAGAGAAAATTGATAAAAATATAACATTTTAAAAAAATCAAAAGATTTGTTAAATTTTAAATGTAATTTTGTTTCCAAAAATACAAAACAATGTAAATCTGCATACACGTCTTACAAAAAATGGGCAATCGTATTTTAAATTACAACAAAATTAGAGAAATTTATGAAAAAGTAAAATTTTTTAAAATCAAAAAATATTGTTAAATTTTAAATGCAATTTTGATTATACAAATACAAAACTGTGTAAATCTATACACATGGGTGATACAGCTTACGAAAGAATAGGCAAGCGGATTTTGAACCAAATAAAACTTAAAGAAAATTGATAAAAATATAACATTTTAAAAAATCAAAAGATTTGTTAAATTTTAAATGTAATTTTGTTTCCTTATTTCCTTGCCAAACGTAGAGAAAATGGTTAAAAATATAACAATTTAAAAAATCAAAATATTTGTTAGATTTTAGATGTAATTTCACTTATACAAATACAAGGCTATGTAAATCTATGCACATGGGTAATACAGCTTACGAAAAAATAGACAATGGGATTTTGATCAAAATCAAACTTAGAGAAAATTGATAAAAATATTACTTTAAAAAAAAATCAAAAGATTTGTTAAATTTTAAATGTAATTTTGTTTCCAAAAATACAAAACAATGTAAATCTACATACGTGAATGATATTGCTTACGAAAAAATATGCAATCGGATTTTTAAACTAAATCAAACTTAGAGAAAATTGATAACAATATAACAATTAAAAAATCAAAATATTTGATAGATTTTAAATGTAATTTTGTTTCCAAAAATACAAAACAATGTAAATCTACGCACATGGATGATACACCTTAAGAAAAAAAGGAATTTAAACTACACCAAACTTAGAGAAAATTGTTAAAAATATAAAAATTTAAAAAATCAAAAGATTTGTTAAATTTTAAATGTAAGTTTGTTTCTAAAAATACAAAACAATGTAAATCTGCACACACGAATGATACGTCTTACAAAAAATGGGCAATCGTATTTTAAATTACAACAAAATTAGAGAAAATTATGAAAAAGTAAGTATTTTTTCCAAAAAATGTTGTTAAATTTTAAATGCAATTTTGATTCTACAAATACAAAACTGTGTAAATCTATACACATGGGTGATGCAGCTTACGAAAAAATATGCTATCGCATTTTGAACCAAATAAAACTTAAAGAAAATTGATAAAAATATAACATTTTAAAAAAACTGTGTAAATCTATACACATGGGTGATACAGCTTACGAAAAAATAGGCAATCGGATTTTGAACCAAATAAAACTTAAAGAAAAATACAAAACAATGTAAATCTGCGTACGGGAATGATACGTCTTACAAAAAATGGGCAATCGTATTTTAAATTACAACAAAATTAGAGAAAATTATGAAAAAGTAATTTTTTTCCAAAAAATTTTGTTAAATTTTAAATGCAATTTTGATTCTACAAATAAAAAACTGTATAAATCTATACACATGGGTGATACAGCTTACGAAAAAATAGGCAATCGGATTTTGAACCAAATAAAACTTAAAGAAAATTGATAAAAATATAACATTTTAAAAAAATCAAAATATTTGTTAAATTTTAAATGTAATTTTGTTTCCTCATTTCCTTACCAAACGTAGAGAAAATTGTTAAAATATAACATTTTAAAAAAATCAAAAGATTTGTTAAATTTTAAATGTAATTTTGTTTCCAAAAACACAAAACAATGTAAATCTACATACGTGAATGATATTGCTTAGAAAAAATATGCAATCGTATTTTTAAACTAAATCAAACTTAGAGAAAATTGATAAAAATATAACATTTTAAAAAAACAAAATATTTGTTAAATTTTAAATGCAATTTTGATTCTACAAATACAAAACTGTGTAAATCTATACACATGGTTGATACGGCTTACGTAACAATAGGCAATCGGATTTTGAACCAAATAAAACTTAAAGAAAATTGATAAAAATATAACATTTTAAAAAATCAAAAGATTTGTTAAATTTTAAATGTAATTTTGTTTTCAAAAACACAAAACAATGTAAATCTACATACGTGAATGATATTGTTTACGAAAAAATATGCAATCGGATTTTTAAACTAAATCAAACTTAGAGAAAATTGATAAAAATATAACATTTTAAAAAATCAAAATATTTGTTAAATTTTAAATGCAATTTTGTTTCCAAAAATACAAAACAATGTACATCTACGCACATGGATGATACAGCTTACGAAAAAATAGGCAATCGGATTTTGAACCAAATAAAACTTAAAGAAAATTGATAAAAATATAACATTTTAAAAAATCAAAAGATTTGTTAAATTTTAAATGTAATTTTGTTTCCAAAAATACAAAACAATGTAAATCCACATGCATGAATGATATAACTTACAAAAAAATGAGCAATAGGATTTTAAACTACACCAAAATTAGAGAAAATTCTTAAAAATATAAAAATTTAAAAAATCAAAAGATTTGTTAAATTTTAAATGTAAATTTGTTTCTAAAAATACAAGACAATGTAGATCTGCATACAAGAATGATACGTCTTACAAAAAATTGGCAAACGTATTTTAAATTACAACAAAATTAGAGAAAATTATGAAAAAGTAAATTTTTTTCCAAAAAATTTTGTTAAATTTTAAATTCAATTTTGATTCTACAAATACAAAACTATGTAAATCTATACACAAGGTTGATACGGCTTACGAAAAAATAGGCAATCGGATTTTGAACCAAATAAAACTTAAAGAAAATTGATAAAAATACAACATTTTTAAAAATCAAAAGATTTGTTAAATTTTAAATTTTAAAGCTTACGAAAAAATAGGCAATCGGATTTTTAAACTAAATCAAACTTAGAGAAAATTGATAAAAATATAATATTTCAAAAAATCAAAAGATTTGTTAAATTTTAAGTGTAATTTTGTTTCCTCATTTCCTTACCAAACGTAGAGAAAATTGTTAAAATATAACATTTTAAAAAAATCAAAAGATTTGTTAAATTTTAAATGTAATTTTGTTTCCAAAAATACAAAACAATGTAAATCTACATGCATGAATGATATAACTTACAAAAAATGAGCAATAGGATTTTAAACTACACCAAACTTAGAGAAAGTTCTTAAAAATATAAAAATTTTAAAAATCAAAAGATTTGTTAAATTTTAAATGTAAATTTGTTTCTAAAAATACAAGACAATGTAGATCTGCATACAAGAATGATACGTCTTACAAAAAATTGGCAAACGTATTTTAAATTACAACATAATTACAGAAAATTATGAAAAAGTAAATTTTTTTCCAAACAATTTTGTTAAATTTTAAATTCAATTTTGATTCTACAAATACAAAACTATGTAAATCTATGCACATGGGTGATACGGCTTACGAAAAAATACGCAATCGGATTTTGAACCAAATAAAACTTAAAGAAAATTGATAAAAATATAACATTTTAAAAAATCAAAATATTTGTTAAATTTTAAATGTAATTTTGTTTTCAAAAACACAAAACAATGTAAATCTACATATGTGAATGATATTGCTTACGAAAAAATATGCAATCGGATTTTTAAACTAAATCAAACTTAGAGAAAATTGATAAAAATATAACATTTTAAAAAATCAAAATATTTGTTAAATTTTAAATGCAATTTTGATTTTTCAAATACAAAACTGTGTAAATCTATACACATGGGTGATACAGCTTACGAAACAATAGGCAATCGGATTTTGAACCAAATAAAACTTAAAGAAAATTGATAAAAATATAACATTTTAAAAAATCAAAAGATTTGTTAAATTTTTAATGTAATTTTGTTTTCAAAAACATAAAACAATGTAAATCTACATACGTGAATGATATTGCTTACGAAAAAATATGCAATCGGATTTTTAAACTAAATCAAACTTAGAGAAAATTGATAAAAATATAACATTTTAAAAAATCAAAATATTTGTTAAATTTTAAATGCAATTTTGATTCTACAAATACAAAATTGTGTAAATCTATACACATGGATGATACAGCTTACGAAAAAATAGGCAATCGGATTTTGAACCAAATAAAACTTAAAGAAAATTGATAAAAATATAACATTTTAGGCAATCGGATTTTGAACCAAATAAAACTTAAAGAAAATTGATAAAAATATAACATTTTAGGCAATCGGATTTTGAACCAAATAAAACTTAAAGAAAATTGATAAAAATATAACATTTCAAAAAATCAAAATATTTGTTAAATTTTAAATGCAATTTTGATTCTACAAATACAAAACTGTGTAAATCTATACACATGGGTGATACAGCTTACGAAACAATAGGCAATCGGATTTTGAACCAAATAAAACTTAAAGAAAATTGATGAAAATATTACATTTTAAAAAATCAAAAGATTTGTTAAATTTTAAATGTAGTTTTGTTTTCAAAAACACAAAACAATGTAAATCTACATATGTGAATGATATTGCTTACGAAAAAATATGCAATCGGATTTTTAAACTAAATCAAACTTAGAGAAAATTGTTAAAAATATAATATTTTAAAAAATCAAAATATTTGTTAAATTTTAAATGCAATTTTGATTCTACAAATACAAAACTGTGTAAATCTATACACATGGGTGATACAGCTTACGAAAAAATAGGCAATCGGATTTTGAACCAAATAAAACTAAAAGAAAATTGATAAAAATATAACATTTTAAAAAATCAAAAGATTTGTTAAATTTTAAAAGTAATATTGTTTCCTTATTTCCTTACCAAACGTAGAGAAAATTGTTAAAATATAACATTTTAAAAAAAATCAAAAGATTTGTTAAATTTTAAATGTAATTTTGTTTCCAAAAATACAAAACAATGTAAATCTGCACACACGAATAATACGTCTTACAAAAAATGGGCAATCGTATTTTAAATTACAACAAAATTAGAGAAAATTATGAAAAAGTAATTTTTTTTCCAAAAAATTTGTAAATTTTAAATTAAATTTTGATTCTACAAATACAAAACTATGTAAATCTATAGACATGGCTGATACGGCTTACGAAAAAATAGGCAATCGGATTTTGAACCAAATAAAACTTAAAGAAAATTGATAAAAATATAACATTTTAAAAAATCAAAACATTTGTTAAATTTTAAATGTAATTTTGTTTTCAAAAACACAAGACAATGTAAATCTACATACGTGAATGATATTGCTTAGGAAAAAATATGCAATCGGATTTTTAAACTAAATCAAACTTAGAGAAAATTGATAAAAATATAACAATTAAAAAAATTAAAATATTTGTTAGATTTTAAATGTAATTTTGTTTCCAAAAATACAAAACAATGTAAATCTACCACATGGATGATAAGCTTACGAAAAAATAGGCAATCGGATTTTGAACCAAATAAAACTTAAAGAAAATTGATAAAAATATAACATTTTAAAAAATCAAAAGATTTATTAATTTTAAATGTAATTTTGTTTTCAAAAACACAAGACAATGTAAATCTACATACGTGAATGATATTGCTTACGAAAAAATATGCAATCTTATTTTTAACCTAAATCAAACTTAGAGAAAATTGATAAAAATATAAAATATCAAAATATTTGTTAAGTTTTAAATGCAATTTTGATTCTACAAATACAAAACTGTGTAAATCTATACACATGGGTGATACAGCTTACGAAACAATAGGCAATCGGATTTTGAACCAAATAAAACTTAAAGAAAATTGATAAAAATATATCATTTTAAAAAATCAAAAGATTTGTTAAATTTTAAATGTAATTTTGTTTTCAAAAACACAAAACAATGTAAATCTACATACGTGAATGATATTGCTTACGAAAAAATATGCAATCGGATTTTTAAACTAAATCAAACTTAGACAAAATTGATAAAAATATAACATTTTAAAAAATCAAAATATTTGTTAAATTTTAAATGCAATTTTGATTCTACAAATACAAAACTGTGTAAATCTATACACATGGGTGATACAGTTTACGAAAAAATAGGCAATCGGATTTTGAACTAAATAAAACTAAAAAAAAATTGATAAAAATATAACATTTTAAAAAAATCAAAAGATTTGTTAAATTTTAATGTAATATTGTTTCCTCATTTCCTTACCAAACGTAGAGAAAATTGTTAAAAAATAACATTTTAAACAAATCAAAAGATTTGTTAAATTTTAAATGTAATTTTGTTTCCAAAAATACAAAGCAATGTAAATCTACATACATGAATGTTACGTCTTACAAAAAATGGGCAATCGTATTTTAAATTACAACAAAATTAGAGAAAATTATGAAAAAGTAGATTTTTTCCAAAAAATTTTGTTAAATTTTAAATTCAATTTTGATTCTACAAATACAAAACTATGTAAATCTATACACAAGGTTGATACGGCTTACGAAAAATAGGCAATCGGATTTTGAACCAAATAAAACTTAAAGAAAATTGATAAAAATATAACATTTTAAAAAATCAAAACATTTGTTAAATTTTAAATGTAATTTTGTTTTCAAAAACACAAGACAATGTAAATCTACATACGTGAATGATATTGCTTAGGAAAAAATATGCAATCGGATTTTTAAACTAAATCAAACTTAGAGAAAATTGATAAAAATATAACAATTAAAAAAATTAAAATATTTGTTAGATTTTAAATGTAATTTTGTTTCCAAAAATACAAAACAATGTAAATCTACCACATGGATGATAAGCTTACGAAAAAATAGGCAATCGGATTTTGAACCAAATAAAACTTAAAGAAAATTGATAAAAATATAACATTTTAAAAAATCAAAAGATTTATTAATTTTAAATGTAATTTTGTTTTCAAAAACACAAGACAATGTAAATCTACATACGTGAATGATATTGCTTACGAAAAAATATGCAATGTTATTTTTAACCTAAATCAAACTTAGAGAAAATTGATAAAAATATAACATTTTAAAATATCAAAATATTTGTTAAGTTTTAAATGCAATTTTGATTCTACAAATACAAAACTGTGTAAATCTATACACATGGGTGATACAGCTTACGAAACAATAGGCAATCGGATTTTGAACCAAATAAAACTTAAAGAAAATTGATAAAAATATATCATTTTAAAAAATCAAAAGATTTGTTAAATTTTAAATGTAATTTTGTTTTCAAAAACACAAAACAATGTAAATCTACATACGTGAATGATATTGCTTACGAAAAAATATGCAATCGGATTTTTAAACTAAATCAAACTTAGAGCAAATTGATAAAAATATAACATTTTAAAAAATCAAAATATTTGTTAAATTTTAAATGCAATTTTGATTCTACAAATACAAAACTGTGTAAATCTATACACATGGGTGATACAGTTTACGAAAAAATAGGCAATCGGATTTTGAACTAAATAAAACTAAAAAAAATTGATAAAAATATAACATTTTAAAAAAATCAAAAGATTTGTTAAATTTTAATGTAATATTGTTTCCTCATTTCCTTACCAAACGTAGAGAAAATTGTTAAAAAATAACATTTTAAAAAAATCAAAAGATTTGTTAAATTTTAAATGTAATTTTGTTTCCAAAAATACAAAGCAATGTAAATCTACATACATGAATGTTACGTCTTACAAAAAATGGGCAATCGTATTTTAAATTACAACAAAATTAGAGAAAATTATGAAAAAGTAAATTTTTTTCCAAAAAATTTTGTTAAATTTTAAATTCAATTTTGATTCTACAAATACAAAACTATGTAAATCTATACACAAGGTTGATACGGCTTACGAAAAATAGGCAATCGGATTTTGAACCAAATAAAACTTAAAGAAAATTGATAAAAATACAACATTTTAAAAAATCAAAAGATTTGTTAAATTTTAAATGTAATTTTGTTTTCAAAAACACAAAACAATGTAAATCTACATACGTGAATGATATTGCATACGAAAAAATATGCAATCGGATTTTTAAACTAAATCAAACTTAGAGAAAATTGATAAAAATATAACAATTAAAAAAATTAAAATATTTGTTAGATTTTAAATGTAATTTTGTTTCCAAAAATACAAAACAATGTAAATCTACGCACATGGATGATACAGCTTACGAAAAAATAGGCAATCGGATTTTTAAACTAAATCAAACTTAAAGAAAATTGATAAAAATATAACATTTTAAAAAATCAAAATATTTGTTAAATTTTAAATTCAATTTTGATTCTACAAATACAAAACTGTGTAAATCAATACACATGGTTGATACGGCTTACGAAACAATAGGCAATCGGATTTTGAACCAAATAAAACTTAAAGAAAATTGATAAAAATATAACATTTTAAAAAATCAAAAGATTTGTTAAATTTTAAATGTAATTTTGTTTTCAAAAACACAAAACAATGTATATCTACATACGTAAATGATATTGCTTACGAAAAAATATGCAATCGGATTTTTAAACTAAATCAAACTTAGAGAAAATTGATAAAAATATAACAATTAAAAAAATTAAAATATTTGTTAGATTTTAAATGTAATTTTGTTTCCAAAAATACAAAACAATGTAAATCTACGCACATGGATGATACAACTTACGAAAAAATAGGCAATCGGATTTTTAAACTAAATCAAACTTAGAGAAAATTGATAAAAATATAACATTTTAAAAAATCAAAATATTTGTTAAATTTTAAATGTAATTTTGTTTTCAAAAACACAAAACAATGTAAATGTACATACGTGAATGATATTGCTTACGAAAAAATATGCAATCGGATTTTTAAACTAAATCAAACTTAGAGAAAATTGATAAAAATGTAACATTTTAAAAAATCAAAATATTTGTTAAATTTTTAATGTAATTTTGTTTTCAAAAACACAAAACAATGTAAATCTACATACGTGAATGATATTGCATACGAAAAAATATGCAATCGGATTTTTAAACTAAATCAAACTTAGAGAAAATTGATAAAAATATAACATTTTAAAAAATCAAAATATTTGTTAAATTTTAAATTCAATTTTGATTCTACAAATACAAAACTGTTGTTAGATTTTAAATGTAATTTCGTTTCCAAAAATACAAAACAATGTAAATCTACGCACATGGATGATACAGCTTACGAAAAAATAGGCAATCGGATTTTTAAACTAAATCAAACTTAGAGAAAATTGATAAAAATATAACATTTTAAAAAATCAAAATATTTGTTAAATTTTAAATGTAATTTTGTTTTCAAAAACACAAAACAATGTAAATGTACATACGTGAATGATATTGCTTACGAAAAAATATGCAATCGGACTTTTAAAATAAATCAAACTTAGAGAAAATTGATAAAAATGTAACATTTTAAAAAATCAAAATATTTGTTAAATTTTAAATGCAATTTTGATTCTACAAATACAAAACTGTGTAAATCTATACACATGGGTGATACAGCTTACGAAACAATAGGCAATCGGATTTTGAACCAAATAAAACTTAAAGAAAATTGATGAAAATATAACATTTTAAAAAATCAAAAGATTTGTTAAATTTTAAATGTAATTTTGTTTACGAAACAATAGGCAATCGGATTTGAACCAAATAAAACTAAAAGAAAATTGATAAAAATATATCATTTTAAAAAATCAAAAGATTTGTTAAATTTTAAATGTAATTTTGTTTTCAAAAACACAAAACAATGTAAATCTACGCACATGGATGATACAGCTTACGAAAAAATAGGCAATCGGATTTTGAACCAAATAAAACTTAAAGAAAATTGATAAAAATATAACATTTTAAAAAATCAAAAGATTTGTTAAATTTTAAATGTAATTTTGTTCTCAAAAACACAAAACAATATAAATCTACATACGTGAATGATATTGCTTACGAAAAAATATGCAATCGGATTTTTAAACTAAATCAAACTTAGAGAAAATTGATAAAAATATAACAATTAAAAAAATTAAAATATTTGTTAGATTTTAAATGTAATTTTGTTTCCAAAAATACAAAACAATGTAAATCTAAGCACATGGATGATACAGCTTACGAAAAATAGGCAATCGGATTTTTAAACTAAATCAAACTTAGAGAAAATTGATAAAAATATAACATTTCAAAAAATCAAAAGATTTGTTAAATTTTAAATGTAATTTTGTTTCCTCATTTACTTACCAAACGTAGAGAAAATTGTTAAAATATAACATTTTAAAAAAATCAAAAGATTTGTTAAATTTTAAATGTAATTTTTTTTCCAAAAATACAAAACAATGTAAATCTACATGCATGAATGATATAACTTACAAAAAAATGAGTAATAGGATTTTAAACTACACCAAACTTAGAGAAAATTCTTATAAATATAAAAATTTAAAAAATCAAAAGATTTGTTAAATTTTAAATGTAATTTTGTTTCCAAAAATACAAAACAATGTAAATCTACATACATGAATGATACGTCTTACAAAAAATGGGCAATCGTATTTTAAATTACAACAAAATTAGAGAAAATTATGAAAAAGTAAATTTTTTTCCAAAAATTTTGTTAAATTTTAAATTCAATTTTGATTCTACAAATACAAAACTATGTAAATCTATACACAAGGTTGATACGGCTTTTGAAAAATAGGCAATCGGATTTTAAACCAAATAAAACTTAAAGAAAATTGATAAAAATATAACATTTTAAAAAATCAAAAGATTTGTTAAATTTTAAATGTAATTTTGTTTTCAAAAACACAAAACAATGTAAATCTACATACGTGAATGATATTGCTTACGAAAAAATATGCAATCGGATTTTTAAACTAAATCAAACTTAGAGAAAATTGATAAAAATATAACATTTTAAAAAATCAAAATATTTGTTAAATTTTAAATGCAATTTTGATTCTACAAATACAAAACTGTGTAAATCTATACACATGGGTGATACAGCTTACGAAACAATAGGCAATCGGATTTTGAACCAAATAAAACTTAAAGAAAATTGATAAAAATATAACATTTTAAAAAATCAAAAGATTTGTTAAATTTTAAATGTAATTTTGTTTTCAAAAACACAAAACAATGTAAATCTACATACGTGAATGATATTGCTTACGAAAAAATATGCAATCGGATTTTTAAACTAAATCAAACTTAGAGAAAATTGATAAAAATATAACATTTTAAAAAATCAAAATATTTGTTAAATTTTAAATGCAATTTTGATTCTACAAATACAAAACTGTGTAAATCTATACACATGAGTGATACAGCTTACGAAACAATAGGCAATCGGATTTTGAACCAAATAAAACTTAAAGAAAATTGATAAAAATATAACATTTTAAAAAATCAAAAGATTTGTTAAATTTTAAATGTAATTTTGTTTTCAAAAACACAAAACAATGTAAATCTACATACGTGAATGATATTGCTTACGAAAAAATATGCAATCGGATTTTTAAACTAAATCAAACTTAGAGAAAATTGTTAAAAATATAACATTTTAAAAAATCAAAATATTTGTTAAATTTTAAATGCAATTTTGATTCTACAAATACAAAACTGTGTAAATCTATACACATGGGAGATACAGCTTACGAAAAAATAGGCAATCGGATTTTGAACCAAATAAAACTAAAAGAAAATTGATAAAAATATAACATTTTAAAAAAATCAAAAGATTTGTTAAATTTTAAATGTAATATTGTTTTCAAAAACACAAAACAATGTAAATCTGCACACACGAATGATACGTCTTACAAAAAATGGGCAATCGTATTTTAAATTACAACAAAATTAGAGAAAATTATGAAAAAGTAAATTTTTTTCCAAAAAATTTTGTTAAATTTTAAATTCAATTTTGATTCTACAAATACAAAACTATGTAAATCTATAGACATGGTTGATACGGCTTACGAAAAAATAGGCAATCGGATTTTGAACCAAAAAAACTTAAAGAAAATTGATAAAAATATAACATTTTAAAAAATCAAAACATTTATTAAATTTTAAATGTAATTTTGTTTTCAAAAATACAAAACAATGTAAATCTACATACGTGAATGATATTGCTTACGAAAAAATATGCAATCGGATTTTTAAACTAAATCAAACTTAGAGAAAATTGATAAAAATATAACATTTTAAAAAATCAAAATATTTGTTAAATTTTAAATGCAATTTTGATTCTACAAATACAAAACTGTGTAAATCTATACACATGGGTGATACAGCTTACAAAACAATAGGCAATCGGATTTTGAACCAAATAAAACTTAAAGAAAATTGATAAAAATATAACATTTTAAAAAATCAAAAGATTTGTTAAATTTTAAATGTAATTTTGTTTTCAAAACACAAGACAATGTAAATCTACATACGTGAATGATATTGCTTACGAAAAAATATGCCATCGGATTTTTAAACTAAATCAAACTTAGAGAAAATTGTTAAAAATATAACATTTTAAAAAATCAAAATATTTGTTAAATTTTAAATGCAATTTTGATTCTACAAATACAAAACTGTGTAAATCTATACACATGGGTGATACAGCTTACGAAAAAATAGGCAATGGGATTTTGAACCAAATAAAACTAAAAGAAAATTGATAAAAATATAACATTTTAAAAAAATCAAAAGATTTGTTAAATTTTAAATGTAATATTGTTTCCTCATTTCCTTACCAAACGTAGAGAAAATTGTTAAAAAATTAAAAAAATTAAAAGATTTGTTAAATTTTAAATGTAATTTTGTTTCCAAAAATACAAAACAATGTAAATCTGCACACACGAATGATACGTCTTACAAAAAATGGGCAATCGTATTTTAAATTACAACAAAATTAGAGAAAATTATGAAAAAGTAAATTTTTTTCCAAAAATTTTGTTAAATTTTAAATTCAATTTTGATTCTACAAATACAAAACTATGTAAATCTATAGACATGGTTGATACGGCTTACGAAACAATAGGCAATCGGATTTTGAACCAAATAAAACTTAAAGAAAATTGATAAAAATATAACATTTTAAAAAATCAAAAGATTTGTTAAATTTTAAATGTAATTTTGTTTTCAAAAACACAAAACAATGTAAATCTACATACGTGAATGATATTGCTTACGAAAAAGTAGGCAATCGGATTTTGAACCATATAAAACTTAAAGAAAATTGATAAAAATATAACATTTCAAAAAATCAAAATATTTGTTAAATTTTAAATGCAATTTTGATTCTACAAATACAAAACTGTGTAAATCTATTCACATGGGTGATACAGCTTACGAAACAATAGGCAATCGGATTTTGAACCAAATAAAACTTAAAGAAAATTGATGAAAATATTACATTTTAAAAAATCAAAAGATTTGTTAAATTTTAAATGTAATTTTGTATTCAAAAACACAAGACAATGTAAATCTACATACGTGAATGATATTGCTTACGAAAAAATATGCAATCGGATTTTTAAACTAAATCAAACTTAGAGAAAATTGATAAAAATATAACATTTAAAAAAATCAAAATATTTGTTAAATTTTAAATGCAATTTTGATTCTACAAATACAAAACTGTGTAAATCTATACACATGGGTTGTATTACCCAGCTGGGCAATCGTATTTTAAATTACAACAAAATTAGAGAAAATTATGAAAAAGTAAATTTTTTTCCAAAAAATTTTGTTAAATTTTAAATTCAATTTTGATTCTACAAATACAAAACTATGTAAATCTATAGACATGGTTGATACGGCTTACGAAAAAATAGGCAATCGGATTTTTAACCAAATAAAACTTAAAGAAAATTGATAAAAATATAACATTTTAAAAAATCAAAACATTTGTTAAATTTTAAATGTAATTTTGTTTTCAAAAATACAAAACAATGTAAATCTACATACGTGAATGATATTGCTTACGAGAAATATGCAATCGGATTTTTAAACTAAATCAAACTTAGAGAAAATTGATAAAAATATAACATTTAAAAAAATCAAAATATTTGTTAAATTTTAAATGCAATTTTGATTCTACAAATACAAAACTGTGTAAATCTATACACATAGGTGATACAGCTTACGAAAAAATTGGAAATCGGATTTTGAACCAAACAAAACTTAAAGAAAATTTATATAAATATAACATTTAAAAAAATCAAAAGATTTGTTAAATTTTAAATGTAATTTTGTTTTCAAAAACACAAACAATGTAAATCTACATACGTGAATGATATTGCTTACGAAAAAATAGGCAATCGGATTTTGAACCAAATAAAACTTAAAGAAAATTGATAAAATATAACATTTCAAAAAATCAAAATATTTGTTAAATTTTAAATGCAATTTTGATTCTACAAATACAAAACTGTGTAAATCTATACATATGGGTGATACAGCTTACGAAAAATGGGCAATCGGATTTTGAACCAAATAAAACTTAAAGAAAATTGATGAAAATATAACATTTTAAAAAATCAAAACATTTGTTAAATTTTAAATGTAATTTTGTTTTCAAAACACAAGACAATGTAAATCTACGCACATGGATGATACAGCTTACGAAAAAATAGGCAATCGGATTTTGAACCAAATAAAACTTAAAGAAAATTGATAAAAATATAACATTTTAAAAAATCAAAATATTTGTTAAATTTTAAATTCAATTTTGATTCTACAAATACAAAACTGTTGTTAGATTTTAAATGTAATTTTGTTTCCAAAAATACAAAACAATGTAAATCTACGCACATGGATGATACAGCTTACGAAAAAATAGGCAATCGGATTTTTAAACTAAATCAAACTTAGAGAAAATTGATAAAAATATAACATTTTAAAAAATCAAAATATTTGTTAAATTTTAAATGTAATTTTGTTTTCAAAAACACAAAACAATGTAAATGTACATACGTGAATGATATTGCTTACGAAAAAATATGCAATCGGACTTTTAAAATAAATCAAACTTAGAGAAAATTGATAAAAATGTAACATTTTAAAAAATCAAAATATTTGTTAAATTTTAAATGCAATTTTGATTCTACAAATACAAAACTGTGTAAATCTATACACATGGGTGATACAGCTTACGAAACAATAGGCAATCGGATTTTGAACCAAATAAAACTTAAAGAAAATTGATGAAAATATAACATTTTAAAAAATCAAAAGATTTGTTAAATTTTAAATGTAATTTTGTTTACGAAACAATAGGCAATCGGATTTTGAACCAAATAAAACTAAAAGAAAATTGATAAAAATATATCATTTTAAAAAATCAAAAGATTTGTTAAATTTTAAATGTAATTTTGTTTTCAAAAACACAAAACAATGTAAATCTACGCACATGGATGATACAGCTTACGAAAAAATAGGCAATCGGATTTTGAACCAAATAAAACTTAAAGAAAATTGATAAAAATATAACATTTTAAAAAATCAAAAGATTTGTTAAATTTTAAATGTAATTTTGTTCTCAAAAACACAAAACAATGTAAATCTACATACGTGAATGATATTGCTTACGAAAAAATATGCAATCGGATTTTTAAACTAAATCAAACTTAGAGAAAATTGATAAAAATATAACAATTAAAAAAATTAAAATATTTGTTAGATTTTAAATGTAATTTTGTTTCCAAAAATACAAAACAATGTAAATCTAAGCACATGGATGATACAGCTTACGAAAAATAGGCAATCGGATTTTTAAACTAAATCAAACTTAGAGAAAATTGATAAAAATATAACATTTCAAAAATCAAAAGATTTGTTAAATTTTAAATGTAATTTTGTTTCCTCATTTACTTACCAAACGTAGAGAAAATTGTTAAAATATAACATTTTAAAAAAATCAAAAGATTTGTTAAATTTTAAATGTAATTTTTTTTCCAAAAATAACAAAACAATGTAAATCTACATGCATGAATGATATAACTTACAAAAAAATGAGTAATAGGATTTTAAACTACACCAAACTTAGAGAAAATTCTTATAAATATAAAAATTTAAAAAATCAAAAGATTTGTTAAATTTTAAATGTAATTTTGTTTCCAAAAATACAAAACAATGTAAATCTACATACATGAATGATACGTCTTACAAAAAATGGGCAATCGTATTTTAAATTACAACAAAATTAGAGAAAATTATGAAAAAGTAAATTTTTTTCCAAAAATTTTGTTAAATTTTAAATTCAATTTTGATTCTACAAATACAAAACTATGTAAATCTATACACAAGGTTGATACGGCTTTTGAAAAATAGGCAATCGGATTTTAAACCAAATAAAACTTAAAGAAAATTGATAAAAATATAACATTTTAAAAAAATCAAAAGATTTGTTAAATTTTAAATGTAATTTTGTTTTCAAAAACACAAAAACAATGTAAATCTACATACGTGAATGATATTGCTTACGAAAAAATATGCAATCGGATTTTTAAACTAAATCAAACTTAGAGAAAATTGATAAAAATATAACATTTTAAAAAATCAAAATATTTGTTAAATTTTAAATGCAATTTTGATTCTACAAATACAAAACTGTGTAAATCTATACACATGGGTGATACAGCTTACGAAACAATAGGCAATCGGATTTTGAACCAAATAAAACTTAAAGAAAATTGATAAAAATATAACATTTTAAAAAATCAAAAGATTTGTTAAATTTTAAATGTAATTTTGTTTTCAAAAACACAAAACAATGTAAATCTACATACGTGAATGATATTGCTTACGAAAAAATATGCAATCGGATTTTTAAACTAAATCAAACTTAGAGAAAATTGATAAAAATATAACATTTTAAAAAATCAAAATATTTGTTAAATTTTAAATGCAATTTTGATTCTACAAATACAAAACTGTGTAAATCTATACACATGAGTGATACAGCTTACGAAACAATAGGCAATCGGATTTTGAACCAAATAAAACTTAAAGAAAATTGATAAAAATATAACATTTTAAAAAATCAAAAGATTTGTTAAATTTTAAATGTAATTTTGTTTTCAAAAACACAAACAATGTAAATCTACATACGTGAATGATATTGCTTACGAAAAAATATGCAATCGGATTTTTAAACTAAATCAAACTTAGAGAAAATTGTTAAAAATATAACATTTTAAAAAATCAAAATATTTGTTAAATTTTAAATGCAATTTTGATTCTACAAATACAAAACTGTGTAAATCTATACACATGGGAGATACAGCTTACGAAAAAATAGGCAATCGGATTTTGAACCAAATAAAACTAAAAGAAAATTGATAAAATATAACATTTTAAAAAAATCAAAAGATTTGTTAAATTTTAAATGTAATATTGTTTCCTCATTTCCTTACCAAACGTAGAGAAAATTGTTAAAAAATAACATTTTAAAAAAATCAAAAGATTTCTTAAATTTTAAATGTAATTTTGTTTCCAAAAATACAAAACAATGTAAATCTGCACAGCTACGAATGATACGTCTTACAAAAAAATGGGCAATCGTATTTTAAATTACAACAAAATTAGAGAAAATTATGAAAAAGTAAATTTTTTTCCAAAAATTTTGTTAAATTTTAAATTCAATTTTGATTCATACAAATACAAAACTATGTAAATCTATAGACATGGTTGATACGGCTTACGAAACAATAAGGCAATCGGATTTTGAACCAAATAAAACTTAAAGAAAATTGATAAAAATATAACATTTTAAAAAATCAAAAGATTTGTTAAATTTTAAATGTAATTTTGTTTTCAAAAACACAAAACAATGTAAATCTACATACGTGAATGATATTGCTTACGAAAAAGTAGGCAATCGGATTTTGAAACATATAAACTTAAAGAAATTGATAAAATATAACATTTCAAAAAATTCAAAATATTTGTTAAATTTTAATGCAATTTTGATTCTACAAATACAAAATTGTGTAAATCTATACACAGATGATACAGCTTACGAAAAAATAGGCAATCGGATTTTGAACCAAATAAAACTTAAAGAAAATTGATAAAAATATAACATTTTAAAAAAACAAAACATTTGTTAAATTTTAAATGTAATTTTGTTTTCAAAAACACAAAACAATGTAAATCTACATACGTGAATGATATTGCTTACGAAAAAATATGCAATCGGATTTTTAAACTAAATCAAACTTAGAGAAAATTGATAAAAATATAACAATAAAAAATTAAAATATTTGTTAGATTTTAAATGTAATTTTGTTTCCAAAAATACAAAACAATGTAAATCTACGCACATGGATGATACAGCTTACGAAAAAAATAGGCAATCGGATTTTGAACCAAATAAAACTTAAAGAAAATTGATAAAAATATAACATTTCAAAAAATCAAAAGATTTGTTAATTTTTAAATTTTCCAAAAAATTTTGTTAAATTTTAAATGTCAATTTTGATCTACAAAATACAAAACTATGTAAATCTATAGACATGGTTGATACGGCTTACGAAAAAATAGGCAATCGGATTTTAACCAAATAAAACTTAAAGAAAATTGATAAAAATATAACATTTTAAAAAATCAAAACATTTGTTAAATTTTAAAATGTAATTTTGTTTTCAAAAATACCAAAACAATGTAATCTACATACGTGAATGATATTGCTTACGAAAAATATGCAATCGGATTTTTAAACTAAATCAAACTTAGAGAAAATTGATAAAAATATAACATTTTAAAAAATCAAAATATTTGTTAAATTTTAAATGCAATTTTGATTCTACAAATACAAAACTGTGTAAATCTATACACATGGGTGATACAGCTTACGAAACAATAGGCAATCGGATTTGAACCAATAAAACTTAAAGAAAATTTATAAAATATAACATTTAAAAAATCAAAGATTTGTTAAATTTTAAATGTAATTTTGTTTTCAAAAACACAAAACAATGTAAATCTACATACGTGAATGATATTGCTTACGAAAAAATATGCAATCGGATTTTTAAACTAAATCAAACTTAAGAGAAAATTGATAAAAATATAACATTTCAAAAAATCAAAATATTTGTTAAATTTTAAATGCAATTTTCATTCTACAAATACAAAACTGTGTAAATCTATACACATGGATGATACAGCTTACGAAAAAATAGGCAATCGGATTTTGAACCAAATAAAACTTAAAGAAAATTGATAAAAATATAACATTTTAAAAAATCAAAAGATTTGTTAAATTTTAAATGTAATTTTGTTTTCAAAAACACAAAACAATGTAAATCTACATACCTGAATGATATTGCTTACGAAAAAATATGCAATCGGATTTTTAAACTAAATCAAACTTAGAGAAAATTGATAAAAATATAACATTTTAAAAAATCAAAATATTTGTTAAATTTTAAATGCAATTTTGATTCTACAAATACAAAACTGTGTAAATCTATACACATGGGATGATACAGCTTACGAAAAAATAGGCAATCGGATTTTGAACCAAATAAAACTTAAAGAAAATTGATAAAAATATAACATTTTAAAAAAATCAAAAAGATTTGTTAAATTTTTAAATGTAATATTGTTTTCCTCATTTCCTACCAATAGAAAATTGTTTAAATAAATAACATTTTAAAAAATCAAAAGATTTGTTAATTTTAAATGTAATTTTGTTTCTAAAAATACAAAACAATGTAAATCTACACACGTGATGATACGCTTACAAAAAATGGGCAATCGGATTTTAAACTACAACAAACTAGAGAAAATTATGAAAAATAAATTTTTAAAAAAAAATATTTGTTAAATTTTAAATGTAATTTTGATTCTTACAAATACAAACAATGTAAATCTATAGACATGGCTGATACAGCTTACGAAAAATAGGCAATCGGATTTTTAAACTAAAAACAAACTTAGAGAAAATTGATAAAAATATAACATTTTAAAAAATCAAAATATTTGTTAAATTTTAAATGTAATTTTGTTTTCAAAAACACAAAACAATGTAAATGTACATACGTGAATGATATTGCTTACGAAAAAATATGCAATCGGATTTTTAAACTAATCAAACTTAGAGAAAATTGATAAAAATATAACATTTTAAAAAATCAAAATATTTGTTAAATTTTAAATGCAATTTTGATTCTACAATACAAAACTGGTGTAAATCTATACACATGGTGATACAGCTTACGAAACAATAGGCAATGGATTTTTGAACCAAATAAAACTTAAAGAAAATTGATAAAAATATAACATTTTAAAAATCAAAACATTTGTTAAATTTTAAATGTAATTTTTGTTTTCAAAAATACAAAACAATGTAAATCTACATACGTGAATGATATTGCTTACGAAAAAATATGCAATCGGATTTTTAAACTAAATCAAACTTAGAGAAAATTGATAAAAAATATACATTTTTAAAAAATCAAAATATTTGTTAAATTTAAATGCAATTTTCATTCTACAAATACCAAAATTGTGTAAATCTATACACTATGGATGATACAGCCTTACGAAAAAATAGGGCAATCGGATTTGAACCAAATAAACTTAAAGAAAATTGATAAAAATATAACATTTTAGGCCAATCGGATTTTGAACCAAATTAAACTTAAAGAAAATTGATAAAAATATAACATTTCAAAAAAACAAAATATTTGTTAAATTTTAAATGCTATTTTGATTCTACAAATACAAAAACTATGTAAATCTATAGACATGGTTGATACGGCTTACGAAAAAATAGGCAATCGGATTTTTAACCAAATAAAACTTAAAAGAAAATTGATAAAAATATAACATTTAAAAAATCAAAACATTTGTTAAATTTTAAATGTAATTTTGTTTTCAAAAATACAAAACAATGTAAATCTACATACGTGAATGATATTGCTTACGAGAAATATGCAATCGGATTTTTAAACTAAATCAAACTTAGAGAAAATTGGATAAAAATATAACATTTAAAAAAATCAAAATATTTGTTAAATTTTAAATGCAATTTTGATTCTACAAATACAAAACTGTGTAAATCTATACACATGGGTGATACAGCTTACGAAAAATAGGCAATCGGATTTGAACCAAATAAACTTAAAGAAAATTGATAAAAATATAACATTTTAAAAATCAAAAGATTTGTTAAATTTTAAATGTAATTTTGTTTCAAAAACACAAAACAATGTAAATCTACACACAGAATGATACGTCTTACAAAAAATGGGCAATCGGATTTTAATTACAAACAAACTTAGAGAAAATTATGAAAAAGTAATTTTTTTTTCAAAATTTTGTTAAATTTTAAATTCAATTTTGATTCTACAAATACAAAACTGTGTAAATCTATACACATGGTTGATACAGCTTACGAAAAAATAGGCAATCGGATTTTGAACCAAAAAACTTAAAGAAAATTGATAAAAATATAACATTTTAAAAATCAAAAGATTTGTTAAATTTTGAATGTAATTTTGTTTTCAAAAATACAAAACAATGTAAATCTACATACGTGAATGATATTGCTTACGAAAAAATATGCAATCGGATTTTTAAACTAAATCAAACTTAGAGAAAATTGATAAAAATCATAACATTTTAAAAAATCAAAATATTTGTTAATTTTAAATGCAATTTTGATTCTACAAATACAAAAACTGTGTAAATCTATACACATGGGTGATACAGCTTACGAAACAATAGGCAATCGGATTTTGAACCAAATAAAACTTAAAGAAAATTGATAAAAATATAACATTTTAAAAAATCAAAAAGATTTGTTAAATTTTTAAATGTAATTTTGTTTTCAAAACACAAGACAATGTAAATCTACATACGTGAATGATATTGCTTACGAAAAAATATGCATCGGATTTTTAAACTAAATCAAACTTAGAGAAAATTGTTAAAAAATATAACATTTTAAAAAATCAAAATATTTGTTAAATTTTAAATGCAATTTTGATTCTACAAATACAAAACTGTGTAAATCTATACACATGGGTGATACAGCTTACGAAAAAAATAGGCAATCGGATTGTTGAACCAAATAAAACTAAAGAAACATGATAAAAATATAACATTTTAAAAATCAAAAATTTGTTAAATTTTAAATGTAATATTGTTTCCTCATTTCCTTACCAAACGTAGGAGAAAATTGTTAAAAAATTAAAAAAATCAAAAGATTTGTTAAAATTTTAAATGTAATTTTGTTTCAAAAACACAAAACAATGTAAATCTGCACACACGAATGATACGTCTTACAAAAAATGGGCAATCGTATTTTAAATTACAACAAAATTAGAGAAAATTATGAAAAAGTAAATTTTTTTCCAAAAATTTTGTTAAATTTTAAATTCAATTTTGATTCTACAAATACAAAACTATGTAAATCTATAGAACATGGGTTGATACGGCTTACCGAAACAATAGGCAATCGGATTTTGAACCAAATAAACTTAAAGAAAATTGATAAAATATAACATTTTAAAAAATCAAAAGATTTGTTAAATTTTAAATGTAATTTTGTTTTCAAAAACACAAAACAATGTAAATCTACATACGTGAATGATATTGCTTACGAAAAAGTAGGCAATCGGATTTTGAACCATATAAAACTTAAAGAAAATTGATAAAAATATAACATTTCAAAAAATCAAAATATTTGTTAAATTTAAATGCAATTTTGATTCTACAAATACAAAACTGTGTAAATCTATTCACATGGGTGATACAGCTTACGAAACAATAGGCAATCGGATTTTGAACCAAATAAAACTTAAGAAAATTGATGAAAATATTACATTTTAAAAAATCAAAAGATTTGTTAAATTTTAAATGTAATTTTGTATTCAAAAACACAAGACAATGTAAATCTACATACGTGAATGATATTGCTTACGAAAAAATATGCAATCGGATTTTTAAACTAAATCAAACTTAGAGAAAATTGATAAAATGTAACATTTAAAAAAAATCAAAATATTTGTTAAATTTTAAATGCAATTTTGATTCTACAAATACAAAACTGTGTAAATCTATACACATGGGTTGTATTACCCAGCTGGGCAATCGTATTTAAATTACAACAAAATTAGAGAAAATTATGAAAAAGTAAATTTTTTTCCAAAAAATTTTGTTAAATTTTAAAATTCAATTTTGATTCTACAAATACAAAACTATGTAAATCTATAGACATGGTGATACGGCTTACGAAAAAATAGGCAATCGGATTTTTAACCAAATAAAACTTAAAGAAAATTGATAAAAATATAACATTTTAAAAAATCAAAACATTTGTTAAATTTTAAATGTAATTTTGTTTTCAAAAATACAAAACAATGTAAATCTACATACGTGAATGATATTGCTTACGAGAAATATGCAATCGGATTTTTAAACTAAATCAAACTTAGAGAAAATTGATAAAAATATAACATTTAAAAAATCAAAATATTTGTTAAATTTTAAATGCAATTTTGATTCTACAAATACAAACTGTGTAAATCTATACACATGGGTGATACAGCTTACGAAAAAATTGGAAATCGGATTTTGAACCAAACAAACTTAAAGAAAATTGATAAAATATAACATTTAAAAAATCAAAAGATTTGTTAAATTTTAAATGTAATTTTGTTTTCAAAAACACAAAACAATGTAAAATCTACATACGTGAATGATATTGCTTACGAAAAAGTAGGCAATCGGATTTTGAACCAAATAAAACTTAAAGAAAATTGATAAAAATATAACATTTCAAAAAATCAAAATATTTGTTAAATTTTAAATGCAATTTTGATTCTACAAATACAAAACTGTGGTAAATCTATACATATGGGTGATACAGCTTACGAAAAAAGGGCAATCGGATTTTGAACCAAAATAAAACTTAAAGAAAATTGATGAAAATATAACATTTTAAAAAATCAAAACATTTGTTAAATTTTAAATGTAATTTTGTTTTCAAAAAACAAAACAATGTAAATCTACATACGTGAATGATATTGCTTGCGAAAAAATATGCAATCGGATTTTTAAACTAAATCAAACTTAGAGAAAATTGATAAAATATAACATTTTAAAAAAATCAAAATATTTGTTAAATTTTAAATGCAATTTTGATTTTACAAATACAAAACTGTGTAGATCTATACACATGGGTGATACAGCCTACGAAACAATAGGCAATCGGATTTGAACCAAATAAAACTTAAAGAAAATTGATGAAAATATAACATTTTAAAAAATCAAAAAATTTGTTAAATTTTAAATGTAATTTTGTTTTCAAAAAACAAAACAATGTAAATCTACATACGTGAATGATATTGCTTACGAAAAAATATGCAATCGGATTTTTAAACTAAATCAAACTTAGAGAAAATTGATAAAAATATAACATTTTTTTTGTTAAATTTTAAATGTAATTTTGTTTCCAAAAAAAAAAAAAACAATGTAAATCTATGCACATGGATGATACAGCTTACGAAAAAAATAGGCAATCGGATTTTTAAACTAAATCAAACTAAAAGAAATTGATAAAAATATAACATTTTAAAAAATCAAAAGATTTGTTAAATTTTAAATGTAATATTGTTTCCTCATTTCCTTACCAAACGTAGAGAAAATTGTTAAAAATAACATTTTAAAAAAATCAAAGATTTGTTAAATTTTAAATGTAATTTTGTTTCCAAAATACAAAACAATGTAAATCTGCACACACGAATGATACGTCTTACAAAAAATGGGCAATCGTATTTTAAATTACAACAAAATTAGAGAAATTATGAAAAAGTAAATTTTTTTCCAAAAAATTTTGTTAAATTTTAAATTCAATTTTGATTCTACAAATACAAAACTATGTAAATCTATAGACATGGTTGATACGGCTTACGAAAAAATAGGCAATCGGATTTTAACCAAATAAAACTTAAAGAAAATTGATAAAAATATAACATTTTAAAAAATCAAAACATTTGTTAAATTTTAAATGTAATTTTGTTTTCAAAAATACAAAACAATGTAAATCTACATACGTGAATGATATTGCTTACGAGAAATATGCAATCGGATTTTTAAACTAAATCAAACTTAGAGAAAATTGATAAAAATATAACATTTAAAAAAATCAAAATATTTGTTAAATTTTAAATGCAATTTTGATTCTACAAATACAAAACTGTGTAAATCTATACACATGGGTGATACAGCTTACGAAAAAATTGGAAATCGGATTTTGAACCAAACAAAACTTAAAGAAAATTTATAAAAATATAACATTTAAAAAAATCAAAAGATTTGTTAAATTTTAAATGTAATTTTGTTTTCAAAAACACAAAACAATGTAAATCTACATACGTGAATGATATTGCTTACGAAAAAGTAGGCAATCGGATTTTGAACCAAATAAAACTTAAAGAAAATTGATAAAAATATAACATTTCAAAAAATCAAAATATTTGTTAAATTTTAAATGCAATTTTGATTCTACAAATACAAAACTGTGTAAATCTATACATATGGGTGATACAGCTTACAAAAAATGGGCAATCGGATTTTGAACCAAATAAAACTTAAAGAAAATTGATGAAAATATAACATTTTAAAAAATCAAAAGATTTGTTAAATTTTAAATGTAATTTTGTTTTCAAAAACACAAAACAATGTAAATCTACATATGTGAATGATATTGCTTACGAAAAAAATATGCAATCGGATTTTTAAACTAAATCAAACTTAGAGAAAATTGATAAAAATATAACATTTTAAAAAATCAAAATATTTTGTTAAATTTTAAATGCAATTTTGATTTTACAAATACAAAACTGTGTAGATCTATACACATGGGTGATACAGCCTACGAAACAATAGGCAATCGGATTTTGAACCAAATAAAACTTAAAGAAAATTGATGAAAATATAACATTTTAAAAAATCAAAACATTTGTTAAATTTTAAATGTAATTTTGTTTTCAAAAACACAAAACAATGTAAATCTACATACGTGAATGATATTGCTTACGAAAAAATATGCAATCGGATTTTTAAACTAAATCAAACTTAGAGAAAATTGATAAAAATATAACATTTTTTTTGTTATATTTTAAATGTAATTTTGTTTCCAAAAATACAAAACAATGTAAATCTACGCACATGGATGATACAGCTTACGAAAAAATAGGCAATCGGATTTTTAAACTAAATCAAACTTAGAGAAAATTGATAAAAATATAACATTTCAAAAAATCAAAAGATTTGTTAAATTTTAAATGTAATTTTGTTTCCAAAAATACAAAACAATGTAAATCTACATGCATGAATGATATAACTTACAAAAAAATGAGCAATAGGATTTTAAACTACACCAAACTTAGAGAAAATTCTTAAAGATATAAAAATTTAAAAAATCAAAAGATTTGTTAAATTTTAAATGTAATTTTGTTTCTAAAAAGTACAAAACAATGTAGATCTGCATACACGAATGATACATCTTACAAAAAATTGGCAAACGTATTTTAAATTACATTTACCAAATAAAACTTAAAGAAAATTGATAAAAATATAACATTTTAAAAAATCAAAAGATTTGTTAAATTTTAAATGTAATTTTTGTTTTCAAAAACACAAAACAATGTAAATCCACATACGTGAATGATATTGCTTACGAAAAAATATGCAATCGGATTTTTAAAATAATCAAACTTAGAGAAAATTGATAAAAATATAACATTTTAAAAAATCAAAATATTTGTTAAATTTTAAATGCAGTTTTGATTCTACAAATACAAAATTGTGTAAATCTATACACATGGATGATACAGCTTACGAAAAAATAGGCAATCGGATTTTGAACCAAATAAAACTTAAAGAAAATTGATAAAAATATAACATTTTAAAAAATCAAAAGATTTGTTAAATTTGTAATTTTGTTTTCAAAAACACAAGACAATGTAAATCTACATGCGTGAATGATATTGCTTACAAAAAAATATGCAATCGGATTTTTAAACTAAATCAAACTTAGAGAAAATTGATAAAAATATAACATTTAAAAAAATCAAAATATTTGTTAAATTTTAAATGCAATTTTGATTCTACAAATACAAAACTGTGTAAATCTATGCACATGGGTGATACAGCTTACGAAAAAATTGGCAATCGGATTTTGAACCAAATAAAACTTAATGAAAATTGATAAAAATATAACATTTTAAAAAATCAAAAGATTTGTTAAATTTTAAATGTAATCTTGTTTTCAAAAACACAAGACAATGTAAATCTACATACGTGAATGATATTGCTTACGAAAAAATATGCAATCGGATTTTTAAACTAAATCAAACTTAAAGAAAATTGTTAAAAATATAACATTTTAAAAAATCAAAATATTTGTTAAATTTTAAATGCAATTTTGATTCTACAAATACAAAACTGTGTAAATCTATACACATGGGAGATACAGCTTACGAAAAAATAGGCAATCGGATTTTGAACCAAATAAAACTAAAAGAAAATTGATAAAAATATAACATTTTAAAAAAATCAAAAGATTTGTTAAATTTTAAATGTAATATTGTTTCCTCATTTCCTTACCAAACGTAGAGAAAATTGTTAAAAAATAACATTTTAAAAAAATCAAAAGATTTCTTAAATTTTAAATGTAATTTTGTTTCCAAAAATACAAAACAATGTAAATCTGCACACACGAATGATACGTCTTACAAAAAATGGGCAATCGTATTTTAAATTATAACATAATTAGAAAAAATTATGAAAAAGTAAATTATTTTCCAAAAAATTTTGTTAAATTTTAAATTCAATTTTGATTCTACAAATACAAAACTATGTAAATCTATAGACATGGTTGATACAGCTTACGAAAAAATAGGCAATCGGATTTTTAAACTAAATCAAACTTAGAGAAAATTGATAAAAAAATAACATTTTAAAAAATCAAAATATTTGTTAAATTTTAAATGTAATTTTGTTTTCAAAAACACAAAACAATGTAAATGTACATACGTGAATGATATTGCTTACGAAAAAATATGCAATCGGATTTTTAAACTAAATCAAACTTAGAGAAAATTGATAAAAATATAACATTTTAAAAAATCAAAATATTTGTTAAATTTTAAATGCAATTTTGATTCTACAAATACAAAACTGTGTAAATCTATACACATGGGTGATACAGCTTACGAAACAATAGGCAATTGGATTTTGAACCAAATAAAACTTAAAGAAAATTGATAAAAATATAACATTTTAAAAAATCAAAACATTTGTTAAATTTTAAATGTAATTTTGTTTTCAAAAATACAAAACAATGTAAATCTACATACGTGAATGATATTGCTTACGAAAAAATATGCAATCGGATTTTTAAACTAAATCAAACTTAGAGAAAATTGATAAAAATATAACATTTTAAAAAATCAAAATATTTGTTAAATTTTAAATGCAATTTTCATTCTACAAATACAAAATTGTGTAAATCTATACACATGGGTGATACAGCTTACGAAACAATAGGCAATCGGATTTTGAACCAAATAGAACTGAAAGAAAATTGATGAAAATATAACATTTTAAAAAATCAAAAGATTTGTTAAATTTTAAATGTAATTTTGTTTTCAAAAACACAAAACAATGTAAATCTGCACACACGAATGATATTGCTTACGAAAAAATATGCAATCGGATTTTTAAACTAAATCAAACTTAGAGAAAATTGATAAAAATATAACATTTTAAAAAATCAAAATATTTGTTAAATTTTAAATTCAATTTTGATTCTACAAATACAAAACTATGTAAATCTATAGACATGGTTGATACAGCTTACGAAAAAATAGGCAATCGGATTTTTAAACTAAATCAAACTTAGAGAAAATTGATAAAAAAATAACATTTTAAAAAATCAAAATATTTGTTAAATTTTAAATGTAATTTTGTTTTCAAAAACACAAAACAATGTAAATGTACATACGTGAATGATATTGCTTACGAAAAAATATGCAATCGGATTTTTAAACTAAATCAAACTTAGAGAAAATTGATAAAAATATAACATTTTAAAAAATCAAAATATTTGTTAAATTTTAAATGCAATTTTGATTCTACAAATACAAAACTGTGTAAATCTATACACATGGGTGATACAGCTTACGAAAAAATAGGCAATCGGATTTTGAACCAAATAAAACTTAAAGAAAATTGATAAAAATATAACATTTTAGGCAATCGGATTTTGAACCAAATTAAACTTAAAGAAAATTGATAAAAATATAACATTTCAAAAAAACAAAATATTTGTTAAATTTTAAATGCTATTTTGATTCTACAAATACAAAACTGTGTAAATCTATACACATGGGTGATACAGCTTACGAAACAATAGGCAATCGGATTTTGAACCAAATAGAACTGAAAGAAAATTGATGAAAATATAACATTTTAAAAAATCAAAAGATTTGTTAAATTTTAAATGTAATTTTGTTTTCAAAAACACAAAACAATGTAAATCTGCACACACGAATGATACGTCTTACAAAAATGGGCAATCGTATTTTAAATTACAACAAAATTAGAGAAAATTATGAAAAAGTAAATTTTTTTCCAAAAAATTTTGTTAAATTTTAAATTCAATTTTGATTCTACAAATACAAAACTATGTAAATCTATAGACATGGTTGATACGGCTTACGAAAAAATAGGCAATCGGATTTTGAACGAAAAAAACTTAAAGAAAATTGATAAAAATATAACATTTTAAAAAATCAAAACATTTATTAAATTTTAAATGTAATTTTGTTTTCAAAAATACAAAACAATGTAAATCTACATACGTGAATGATATTGCTTACGAAAAAATATGCAATCGGATTTTTAAACTAAATCAAACTTAGAGAAAATTGATAAAAATATAACATTTTAAAAAATCAAAATATTTGTTAAATTTTAAATGCAATTTTGATTCTACAAATACAAAACTAAATGCAATTTAGTTCTGCACACACGAATGATACGTCTTACAAAAAATGGGCAATCGTATTTTAAATTACAACAAAATTAGAGAAAATTATGAAAAAGTAAATTTTTTTCCAAAAAATTTTGTTAAATTTTAAATTCAATTTTGATTCTACAAATACAAAACTATGTAAATCTATAGACATGGTTGATACGGCTTACGAAAAAATAGGCAATCGGATTTTTAACCAAATAAAACTTAAAGAAAATTGATAAAAATATAACATTTTAAAAAATCAAAACATTTGTTAAATTTTAAATGTAATTTTGTTTTCAAAAATACAAAACAATGTAAATCTACATACGTGAATGATATTGCTTACGAGAAATATGCAATCGGATTTTTAAACTAAATCAAACTTAGAGAAAATTGATAAAAATATAACATTTAAAAAAATCAAAATATTTGTTAAATTTTAAATGCAATTTTGATTCTACAAATACAAAACTGTGTAAATCTATACACATGGGTGATACAGCTTACGAAAAAATTGGAAATCGGATTTTGAACCAAACAAAACTTAAAGAAAATTTATAAAAATATAACATTTAAAAAAATCAAAAGATTTGTTAAATTTTAAATGTAATTTTGTTTTCAAAAACACAAAACAATGTAAATCTACATACGTGAATGATATTGCTTACGAAAAAGTAGGCAATCGGATTTTGAACCAAATAAAACTTAAAGAAAATTGATAAAAATATAACATTTCAAAAAATCAAAATATTTGTTAAATTTTAAATGCAATTTTGATTCTACAAATACAAAACTGTGTAAATCTATACATATGGGTGATACAGCTTACGAAAAATGGGCAATCGGATTTTGAACCAAATAAAACTTAAAGAAAATTGATGAAAATATAACATTTTAAAAAATCAAAAGATTTGTTAAATTTTAAATGTAATTTTGTTTTCAAAAACACAAAACAATGTAAATCTACATATGTGAATGATATTGCTTACGAAAAAATATGCAATCGGATTTTTAAACTAAATCAAACTTAGAGAAAATTGATAAAAATATAACATTTTAAAAAAATCAAAATATTTGTTAAATTTTAAATGCAATTTTGATTTTACAAATACAAAACTGTGTAGATCTATACACATGGGTAATACAGCCTACGAAACAATAGGCAATCGGATTTTGAACCAAATAAAACTTAAAGAAAATTGATGAAAATATAACATTTTAAAAAATCAAAACATTTGTTAAATTTTAAATGTAATTTTGTTTTCAAAAACACAAAACAATGTAAATCTACATACGTGAATGATATTGCTTACGAAAAAATATGCAATCGGATTTTTAAACTAAATCAAACTTAGAGAAAATTGATAAAAATATAACATTTTTTTTGTTAAATTTTAAATGTAATTTTGTTTCCAAAAATACAAAACAATGTAAATCTACGCACATGGATGATACAGCTTACGAAAAAATAGGCAATCGGATTTTTAAACTAAATCAAACTTAGAGAAAATTGATAAAAATATAACATTTCAAAAAATCAAAAGATTTGTTAAATTTTAAATGTAATTTTGTTTCCAAAAATACAAAACAATGTAAATCTACATGCATGAATGATATAACTTACAAAAAAATGAGCAATAGGATTTTAAACTACACCAAACTTAGAGAAAATTCTTAAAGATATAAAAATTTAAAAAATCAAAAGATTTGTTAAATTTTAAATGTAATTTTGTTTCTAAAAGTACAAAACAATGTAGATCTGCATACACGAATGATACATCTTACAAAAAATTGGCAAACGTATTTTAAATTACATTTACCAAATAAAACTTAAAGAAAATTGATAAAAATATAACATTTTAAAAAATCAAAAGATTTGTTAAATTTTAAATGTAATTTTTGTTTTCAAAAACACAAAACAATGTAAATCCACATACGTGAATGATATTGCTTACGAAAAAATATGCAATCGGATTTTTAAAATAATCAAACTTAGAGAAAATTGATAAAAATATAACATTTTAAAAAATCAAAATATTTGTTAAATTTTAAATGCAGTTTTGATTCTACAAATACAAAATTGTGTAAATCTATACACATGGATGATACAGCTTACGAAAAAATAGGCTATCGGATTTTGAACCAAATAAAACTTAAAGAAAATTGATAAAAATATAACATTTTAAAAAATCAAAAGATTTGTTAAATTTTAAATGTAATTTTGTTTTCAAAAACACAAAACAATGTAAATCTATACACATGGCTGATACAGCTTACGAAACAAAAGGCAATCGGATTTTGAACCAAATAAAACTTAAAGAAAATTGATAAAAATATAACATTTTAAAAAATCAAAAGATTTGTTAAATTTTAAATGTAATTTGGTTTTCAAAAACACAAAACAATGTAAATCTACATACGTGAATGATATTGCTTACGAAAAAATATGCCATCGGATTTTTAAACTAAATCAAACTTAGAGAAAATTGATAAAAATATAACATTTTAAAATAAAATATTTGTTAAATTTTAAATGCAATTTTGATTCTACAAATACAAAATTGTGTAAATCTATACACATGGATGATACAGCTTAAGAAAAAATAGGCAATCGGATTTTGAACCAAATAAAACTTAAAGAAAATTGATAAAAATATAACATTTTAAAAAATCAAAAGATTTGTTAAATTTTAAATGTAATTTTGTTTTCAAAAACACAAAACAATGTAAATCTACATACGTGAATGATATTGCTTACGAAAAAATATGCAATCGGATTTTTAAACTAAATCAAACTTAGAGAAAATTGATAAAAATATAACAATTAAAAAAATTAAAATATTTGTTAGATTTTAAATGTAATTTTGTTTCCAAAAATACAAAACAATGTAAATCTACGCACATGGATGATACAGCTTACGAAAAAATAGGCAATCGGATTTTTAAACTAAATCAAACTTAGAGAAAATTGATAAAAATATAACATTTCAAAAAATCAAAAGATTTGTTAAATTTTAAATGTAATTTTGTTTCCAAAAATACAAAACAATGTAAATCTACATGCATGAATGATATAACTTACAAAAAAATGAGCAATAGGATTTTAAACTACACCAAACTTAGAGAAAATTCTTAAAAATATAAAAATTTAAAAAATCAAAAGATTTGTTAAATTTTAAATGTAATTTTGTTTCTAAAAGTACAAAACAATGTAGATCTGCATACACGAATGATACATCTTACAAAAAATTGGCAAACGTATTTTAAATTACATTTACCAAATAAAACTTAAAGAAAATTGATGAAAATATAACATTTTAAAAAATCAAAACATTTGTTAAATTTTAAATGTAATTTTTGTTTTCAAAAATACAAAACAATGTAAATCTACATATGTGAATGATATTGCTTACGATAAAATTTGCAATCGGATTTTTAAACTAAATCAAACTTAGAGAAAATTGTTAAAAATATAACATTTTAAAAAATCAAAATATTTGTTAAATTTTAAATGCAATTTTGATTCTACAAATACAAAACTGTGTAAATCTATACCCATGGGTGATACAGCTTACGAAAAAATTGGCAATCGGATTTTGAACCAAACAAAACTTAAAGAAAATTGATAAAAATATAACATCTTAAAAAATCAAAAGATTTGTTAAATTTTAAATGTAATTTTGTTTTCAAAAACACAAAAAAATGTAAATCTACATATGTGAATGATATTGCTTACGAAAAAATTTGCAATCGGATTTTTAAACTAAATCAAACTTAGAGAAAATTGTTAAAAATATAACATTTCAAAAAATCAAAATATTTGTTAGATTTTAAATGTAATTTTGTTTCCAAAAATACAAAACAATGTAAATCTACGCACAAGGATGATACAGCTTTCGAAAAAATAGGCAATCGGATTTTGAACCAAATAAAACTTAAAGAAAATTGATAAAAATATAACATTTTAAAAAATCAAAAGATTTGTTAAATTTTAAATGTAATTTTGTTTTCAAAAACACAAAACAACGTAAATCTACATACGTGAATGATATTGCTTACGAAAAAATATGCAATGGGATTTTTAACCTAAATCAAACTTAGAGAAAATTGATAAAATATAACATTTCAAAAAATCAAAATATTTGTTAAATTTTAAATGCAATTTTGATTCTACAAATACAAAACTGTGTAAATCTATACACATGGGTGATACAGCTTACGAAACAATAGGCAATCGGATTTTGAACCAAATAAAACTTAAAGAAAATTGATAAAAATATAACATTTTAAAAAATCAAAACATTTCTTAAATTTTAAATGTAATTTTGTTTTCAAAAACACAAAACAATGTAAATCTACATACGTGAATGATATGGCTTACGAAAAAATATGCAATCGGATTTTTAAACTAAATCAAACTTAGAGAAAATTGATAAAAATATAACATTTAAAAAAATCAAAATATTTGTTAAATTTTAAATGCAATTTTGATTCTACAACTACAAAACTGTGTAAATCTATACACATGGGTGATACAGCTTACGAAAAAATTGGCAATCGGATTTTGAACCAAATAAAACTTAAAGAAAATTGATAAAAATATAACATTTTAAAAAATCAAAAGATTTGTTAAATTTGTAATTTTGTTTTCAAAAACACAAGACAATGTAAATCTACATGCGTGAATGATATTGCTTACGAAAAAATATGCAATCGGATTTTTAAACTAAATCAAACTTAGAGAAAATTGATAAAAATATAACATTTAAAAAAATCAAAATATTTGTTAAATTTTAAATGCAATTTTGATTCTACAAATACAAAACTGTGTAAATCTATGCACATGGGTGATACAGCTTACGAAAAAATTGGCAATCGGATTTTGAACCAAATAAAACTTAATGAAAATTGATAAAAATATAACATTTTAAAAAATCAAAAGATTTGTTAAATTTTAAATGTAATCTTGTTTTCAAAAACACAAGACAATGTAAATCTACATACGTGAATGATATTGCTTACGAAAAAATATGCAATCGGATTTTTAAACTAAATCAAACTTAGAGAAAATTGATAAAAATAACATTTTAAAAAAATAAATAAATAAAACTTAAAGAAAAATACAAAACAATGTAAATCTACATGCATGAATGATATAACTTACAAAAAAATGAGCAATAGGATTTCAAACTACACCAAACTTAGAGAAAATTCTTAAAAATATAAAAATTTAAAAAATCAAAAGATTTGTTAAATTTTAAATGTAATTTTGTTTCTAAAAATACAAAACAATGAAGATCTGCATACACGAATGATACGTCTTACAAAAAATTGGCAAACGTATTTTAAATTACAACAAAATTAGAGAAAATTATGAAAAAGTAATTTTTTTTCCAAACAATTTTGTTAAATTTTAAATTCAATTTTGATTCTACAAATACAAAACTATGTAAATCTATACACATGGGTGATACGGCTTACGAAAAAATAGGCAATCGGATTTTGAACCAAATAAAACTTAAAGAAAATTGATAGAAATATAACATTTTAAAAAATCAAAAGATTTGTTAAATTTTAAATGTAATTTTTGTTTTCAAAAACACAAAACAATGTAAATCTACATATGTGAATGATATTGCTTACGAAAAAATTTGCAATCGGATTTTTAAACTAAATCAAACTTAGAGAAAATTGTTAAAAATATAACATTTTAAAAAATCAAAATATTTGTTAAATTTTAAATGCAATTTTGATTCTACAAATACAAAACTGTGTAAATCTATACACATGGTTGATACAGCTTACGAAAAAATTGGCTATCGGATTTTGAACCAAACAAAACTTAAATAAAATTGATAAAAATATAACATCTTAAGAAATCAAAAGATTTGTTAAATTTTAAATGTAATTTTTTTTTTTTTCAAAAACACAAAACAATGTAAATCTACATACGTGAATGATATTGCTTACGAAAAAATAGGCAATCGGATTTTGAACCAAATAAAACTTAAAGAAAATTGATAAAAATATAACATTTCAAAAAATCAAAATATTTGTTAAATTTTAAATGCAATTTTGATTCTACAAATACAAAACTGTGTAAATCTATACACATGGGTGATACAGCTTACGAAACAATAGGCAATCGGATTTTGAACCAAATAAAACTAAAAGAAAATTGATAAAAATATAACATTTTAAAAAAATCAAAAGATTTGTTAAATTTTAAATGTAATATTGTTTCCTCATTTCCTTACCAAACGTAGAGAAAATTGTTAAAAAATATTATTTTAAAAAAAATCAAAAGATTTGTTAAATTTTAAATGTAATTTTGTTTCCAAAAATACAAAACAATGTAAATCTGCACACACGAATGATACGTCTTACAAAAAAATGGGCAATCGTATTTTAAACTACAACAAAATTAGAGAAAATTAGAAAAAGTATATTTTTTCCAAAAATTTTTGTTAAATTTTAAATGCAATTTTCATTCTACAAATACAAAACTGTGTAAATCTATACACATGGGTGATACAGCTTACGAAACAATAGGCAATCGGATTTTGAACCAAATAAAACTTAAAGAAAATTGATAAAAATATAACATTTTAAAAAATCAAAAGATTTGTTAAATTTTAAATGTAATTTTGTTTTCAAAAACACAAGACAATGTAAATCTACATACGTGAATGATATTGCTTACGAAAAAATATGCAATCGGATTTTTAAACTAAATCAAACTTAGAGAAAATTGATAAAAATATAACATTTTTTTTGTTAAATTTTAAATGTAATTTTGTTTCCAAAAAAAAAAAACAATGTAAATCTACGCACATGGATGATACAGCTTACGAAAAAATAGGCAATCGGATTTTTAAACTAAATCAAACTAAAAGAAAATTGATAAAAATATAACATTTTAAAAAATCAAAAGATTTGTTAAATTTTAAATGTAATTTTTGTTTCCAAAAATACAAAACAATGTAAATCTACGCACATGGATGATACAGCTTACGAAAAAATAGGCAATCGGATTTTTAAACTAAATCAAACTAAAAGAAAATTGATAAAAATATAACATTTTAAAAAAATCAAAAGATTTGTTAAATTTTAAATGTAATATTGTTTCCTCATTTCCTTACCAAACGTAGAGAAAATTGTTAAAAAATAACATTTTAAAAAATCAAAAGATTTGTTAAATTTTAAATGTAATTTTGTTTCCAAAAATACAAAACAATGTAAATCTGCACACACGAATGATACGTCTTACAAAAAATGGGCAATCGTATTTTAAATTACAACAAAATTAGAGAAAATTATGAAAAAGTAAATTTTTTTCCAAAAAATTTTGTTAAATTTTAAATTCAATTTTGATTCTACAAATACAAAACTATGTAAATCTATAGACATGGTTGATACGGCTTACGAAAAAATAGGCAATCGGATTTTTAACCAAATAAAACTTAAAGAAAATTGATAAAAATATAACATTTTAAAAAATCAAAACATTTGTTAAATTTTAAATGTAATTTTGTTTTCAAAAATACAAAACAATGTAAATCTACATACGTGAATGATATTGCTTACGAGAAATATGCAATCGGATTTTTAAACTAAATCAAACTTAGAGAAAATTGATAAAAATATAACATTTAAAAAAATCAAAATATTTGTTAAATTTTAAATGCAATTTTGATTCTACAAATACAAAACTGTGTAAATCTATACACATGGGTGATACAGCTTACGAAAAAATTGGAAATCGGATTTTGAACCAAACAAAACTTAAAGAAAATTTATAAAAATATAACATTTAAAAAAATCAAAAGATTTGTTAAATTTTAAATGTAATTTTGTTTTCAAAAACACAAAACAATGTAAATCTACATACGTGAATGATATTGCTTACGAAAAAGTAGGCAATCGGATTTTGAACCAAATAAAAATTAAAGAAAATTGATAAAAATATAACATTTCAAAAAATCAAAATATTTGTTAAATTTTAAATGCAATTTTGATTCTACAAATACAAAACTGTGTAAATCTATACATATGGGTGATACAGCTTACGAAAAATGGGCAATCGGATTTTGAACCAAATAAAACTTAAAGAAAATTGATGAAAATATAACATTTTAAAAAATCAAAAGATTTGTTAAATTTTAAATGTAATTTTGTTTTCAAAAACACAAAACAATGTAAATCTACATATGTGAATGATATTGCTTACGAAAAAATATGCAATCGGATTTTTAAACTAAATCAAACTTAGAGAAAATTGATAAAAATATAACATTTTAAAAAAATCAAAATATTTGTTAAATTTTAAATGCAATTTTGATTTTACAAATACAAAACTGTGTAGATCTATACACGTGGGTAATACAGCCTACGAAACAATAGGCAATCGGATTTTGAACCAAATAAAACTTAAAGAAAATTGATGAAAATATAACATTTTAAAAAATCAAAACATTTGTTAAATTTTAAATGTAATTTTGTTTTCAAAAACACAAAACAATGTAAATCTACATACGTGAATGATATTGCTTACGAAAAAATATGCAATCGGATTTTTAAACTAAATCAAACTTAGAGAAAATTGATAAAAATATAACATTTTTTTGTTAAATTTTAAATGTAATTTTGTTTCCAAAAATACAAAACAATGTAAATCTACGCACATGGATGATACAGCTTACGAAAAAATAGGCAATCGGATTTTTAAACTAAATCAAACTTAGAGAAAATTGATAAAAATATAACATTTCAAAAAATCAAAAGATTTGTTAAATTTTAAATGTAATTTTGTTTCCAAAAATACAAAACAATGTAAATCTACATGCATGAATGATATAACTTACAAAAAAATGAGCAATAGGATTTTAAACTACACCAAACTTAGAGAAAATTCTTAAAAATATAAAAATTTAAAAAATCAAAAGATTTGTTAAATATTAAATGTAATTTTGTTTCTAAAAGTACAAAACAATGTAGATCTGCATACACGAATGATACATCTTACAAAAAATTGGCAAACGTATTTTAAATTACATTTACCAAATAAAACTTAAAGAAAATTGATGAAAATATAACATTTTAAAAAATCAAAACATTTGTTAAATTTTAAATGTAATTTTTGTTTTCAAAAATACAAAACAATGTAAATCTACATATGTGAATGATATTGCTTACGAAAAAATTTGCAATCGGATTTTTAAACTAAATCAAACTTAGAGAAAATTGTTAAAAATATAACATTTTAAAAAATCAAAATATTTGTTAAATTTTAAATGCAATTTTGATTCTACAAATACAAAACTGTGTAAATCTATACCCATGGGTGATACAGCTTACGAAAAAATTGGCAATCGGATTTTGAACCAAACAAAACTTAAAGAAAATTGATAAAAATATAACATCTTAAAAAATCAAAAGATTTGTTAAATTTTAAATGTAATTTTGTTTTCAAAAACACAAAAAAATGTAAATCTACATATGTGAATGATATTGCTTACGAAAAAATTTGCAATCGGATTTTTAAACTAAATCAAACTTAGAGAAAATTGTTAAAAATATAACATTTCAAAAAATCAAAATATTTGTTAGATTTTAAATGTAATTTTGTTTCCAAAAATACAAAACAATGTAAATCTACGCACAAGGATGATACAGCTTTCGAAAAAATAGGCAATCGGATTTTGAACCAAATAAAACTTAAAGAAAATTGATAAAAATATAACATTTTAAAAAATCAAAAGATTTGTTAAATTTTAAATGTAATTTTGTTTTCAAAAACACAAAACAACGTAAATCTACATACGTGAATGATATTGCTTACGAAAAAATATGCAATGGGATTTTTAACCTAAATCAAACTTAGAGAAAATTGATAAAAATATAACATTTCAAAAAATCAAAATATTTGTTAAATTTTAAATGCAATTTTGATTCTACAAATACAAAACTGTGTAAATCTATACACATGGGTGATACAGCTTACGAAACAATAGGCAATCGGATTTTGAACCAAATAAAACTTAAAGAAAATTGATAAAAATATAACATTTTAAAAAATCAAAACATTTCTTAAATTTTAAATGTAATTTTGTTTTCAAAAACACAAAACAATGTAAATCTACATACGTGAATGATATTGCTTACGAAAAAATATGCAATCGGATTTTTAAACTAAATCAAACTTAGAGAAAATTGATAAAAATATAACATTTAAAAAATCAAAATATTTGTTAAATTTTAAATGCAATTTTGATTCTACAACTACAAAACTGTGTAAATCTATACACATGGGTGATACAGCTTACGAAAAAATTGGCAATCGGATTTTGAACCAAATAAAACTTAAAGAAAATTGATAAAAATATAACATTTTAAAAAATCAAAAGATTTGTTAAATTTGTAATTTTGTTTTCAAAAACACAAGACAATGTAAATCTACATGCGTGAATGATATTGCTTACGAAAAAATATGCAATCGGATTTTTAAACTAAATCAAACTTAGAGAAAATTGATAAAAATATAACATTTAAAAAAATCAAAATATTTGTTAAATTTTAAATGCAATTTTGATTCTACAAATACAAAACTGTGTAAATCTATGCACATGGGTGATACAGCTTACGAAAAATTGGCAATCGGATTTTGAACCAAATAAAACTTAATGAAAATTGATAAAAATATAACATTTTAAAAAATCAAAAGATTTGTTAAATTTTAAATGTAATCTTGTTTTCAAAAACACAAGACAATGTAAATCTACATACGTGAATGATATTGCTTACGAAAAAATATGCAATCGGATTTTTAAACTAAATCAAACTTAGAGAAAATTGATAAAAATAACATTTTAAAAAAATAAATAAATAAAACTTAAAGAAAAATACAAAACAATGTAAATCTACATGCATGAATGATATAACTTACAAAAAATGAGCAATAGGATTTCAAACTACACCAAACTTAGAGAAAATTCTTAAAAATATAAAAATTTAAAAAATCAAAAGATTTGTTAAATTTTAAATGTAATTTTGTTTCTAAAAATACAAAACAATGAAGATCTGCATACACGAATGATACGTCTTACAAAAAATTGGCAAACGTATTTTAAATTACAACAAAATTAGAGAAAATTATGAAAAAGTAATTTTTTTTCCAAACAATTTTGTTAAATTTTAAATTCAATTTTGATTCTACAAATACAAAACTATGTAAATCTATACACATGGGTGATACGGCTTACGAAAAAATAGGCAATCGGATTTTGAACCAAATAAAACTTAAAGAAAATTGATAGAAATATAACATTTTAAAAAATCAAAAGATTTGTTAAATTTTAAATGTAATTTTTGTTTTCAAAAACACAAAACAATGTAAATCTACATATGTGAATGATATTGCTTACGAAAAAATTTGCAATCGGATTTTTAAACTAAATCAAACTTAGAGAAAATTGTTAAAAATATAACATTTTAAAAAATCAAAATATTTGTTAAATTTTAAATGCAATTTTGATTCTACAAATACAAAACTGTGTAAATCTATACACATGGTTGATACAGCTTACGAAAAAATTGGCTATCGGATTTTGAACCAAACAAAACTTAAAGAAAATTGATAAAAATATAACATCTTAAGAAATCAAAAGATTTGTTAAATTTTAAATGTAATTTTTTTTTTTTCAAAAACACAAAACAATGTAAATCTACATACGTGAATGATATTGCTTACGAAAAAATAGGCAATCGGATTTTGAACCAAATAAAACTTAAAGAAAATTGATAAAAATATAACATTTCAAAAAATCAAAATATTTGTTAAATTTTAAATGCAATTTTGATTCTACAAATACAAAACTGTGTAAATCTATACACATGGGTGATACAGCTTACGAAACAATAGGCAATCGGATTTTGAACCCAAATAAAACTAAAAGAAAATTGATAAAAATATAACATTTTAAAAAAATCAAAAGATTTGTTAAATTTTAAATGTAATATTGTTTCCTCATTTCCTTACCAAACGTAGAGAAAATTGTTAAAAAATATCATTTTAAAAAAAATCAAAAGATTTGTTAAATTTTAAATGTAATTTTGTTTCCAAAAATACAAAACAATGTAAATCTGCACACACGAATGATACGTCTTACAAAAAAATGGGCAATCGTATTTTAAACTACAACAAAATTAGAGAAAATTAGAAAAAGTATATTTTTTCCAAAAATTTTTGTTAAATTTTAAATGCAATTTTCATTCTACAAATACAAAACTGTGTAAATCTATACACATGGGTGATACAGCTTACGAAACAATAGGCAATCGGATTTTGAACCAAATAAAACTTAAAGAAAATTGATAAAATATAACATTTTAAAAAATCAAAAGATTTGTTAAATTTTAAATGTAATTTTGTTTTCAAAAACACAAGACAATGTAAATCTACATACGTGAATGATATTGCTTACGAAAAAATATGCAATCGGATTTTTAAACTAAATCAAACTTAGAGAAAATTGATAAAAATATAACAATTAAAAAAATTAAAATATTTGTTAGATTTTAAATGTAATTTTGTTTCCAAAAATACAAAACAATGTAAATCTACGCACATGGATGATACAACTTACGAAAAATAGGCAATCGGATTTTGAACCAAATAAAACTTAAAGAAAATTGATAAAAATATATCATTTTAAAAATCAAAAGATTTGTTAAATTTTAAATGTAATTTTGTTTCCAAAAATACAAAACAATATAAATCTGCACACCACGAATGATACGTCTTACAAAAAATGGGCAATCGTATTTTTAAATTACAACAAAATTAGAGAAAATTATGAAAAAGTAAATTTTTTTCCATAAATTTTGTTAAATTTTAAATTCAATTTTGATTCTACAAATACAAAACTACGTAAATCTTTATACATGGTTGATACGGCTTGCGAAAAAATAGGCAATCGGATTTTGAACCAAATAAAACTTAAAGAAAATTGATAAAAATATAACATTTTAAAAAATCAAAACATTTCTTAAATTTTAAATGTAATTTTGTTTTCAAAAACACAAAACAATGTAAATCTACATACGTGAATGATATTGCTTACGAAAAAATATGCAATCGGATTTTTAAACTAAATCAAACTTAGAGAAAATTGATAAAAATATAACATTTAAAAAATCAAAATATTTGTTAAATTTTAAATGCAATTTTGATTCTACAACTACAAAACCGTGTAAATCTATACACATGGGTGATACAGCTTACGAAAAAATTGGCAATCGGATTTTGAACCAAATAAAACTTAAAGAAAATTGATAAAAATATAACATTTTAAAAAATCAAAAGATTTGTTAAATTTGTAATTTTGTTTTCAAAAACACAAGACAATGTAAATCTACATGCGTGAATGATATTGCTTACGAAAAATATGCAATCGGATTTTTAAACTAAATCAAACTTAGAGAAAATTGATAAAAATAACATTTTAAAAAATCAAAATATTTCTTAAATTTTAAATGCAATTTTGATTCTACAAACACAAAACTGTGTAAATCTATACACATGGGTGATACAGCTTACGAAACAATAGGCAATCGGATTTTGAACCAAATAAAACTTAAAGAAAATTGATAAAAAATATAACATTTTAAAAAATCGAAAGATTTGTTAAATTTTAAATGTAATTTTGTTTTCAAAAAACACAAGACAATGTAAATCTACATACGTGAATGATATTGCTTACGAAAAAATATGCAATCGGATTTTTAAACTAAATCAAACTTAGAGCAAATTGATAAAAATATAACATTTAAAAAATCAAAATATTTGTTAAATTTTAAATGCAATTTTGATTCTACAAATACAAAACTGTGTAAATCTATACACATTGGTGATACAGCTTACGAAAAAATTGGCAATCGGATTTTGAACCAAATAAAACTTAAAGAAAATTGATAAAAATATAACATTTTAAAAAATCAAAAGATTTGTTAAATTTTAAATGTAATTTTGTTTTCAAAAAACACAAAGACAATGTAATCTACATACGTGAATGATATTGCTACGAAAAAATATGCAATCGGATCTTTAAACTAAATCAAACTTAGAGAAAATTGATAAAAATACATTTAAAAAAATCAAAATATTTGTTAAATTTTAAATTGCAATTTTGATTCTACAAATACAAACTGTGTAAATCTAAAAAATCAAAATATTTGTTAAATTTTAAATGTAATTTTGATTCTACAAATACAAAACTGTGTAAATCTATACACATGGGTGATACAGCTTACGAAAAAATAGGCAATCGGATTTTGAACCAAATAAAACTTAAAGAAAATTGATAAAAAATATAACATTTTAAAAAAATCAAAAGATTTGTTAAATTTTAAATGTAATTTTGTTTTCAAAAACACAAACAATGTAAATCTACATACGTGAATGATATTGCTTACGAAAAAATATGCAATCGGATTTTAAACTAAATCAAACTTAGAAAAAATTGATAAAAAATAAACAATTAAAAAAATTAAAATATTTGTTAGATTTTAAATGTAATTTTGTTTCCAAAAATACAAAACAATGTAAATCTACGCACATGGATGATACAGCTTACGAAAAAATAGGCAATCGGATTTTAAACTAAATCAAACTTAGAGAAAATTGATAAAAATATAACATTTCAAAAATCAAAAGATTTGTTAAATTTTAAATGTAATTTGTTTCCAAAAATACAAAACAATGTAAATCTACATGCAAATGAATGATATAACTTACAAAAAAATGAGCCAAATAGGATTTTAAACTACACACGAAACTTAGAAAAAAATTCTAAAAAATATAAAAAATTTTAAAAAAATCAAAAGATTTGTTAAATTTTAAATGTAATTTTGTTTTAAAAAATACAAAACAATGTAAATCTGCATACACGAATGATACGTTACTTACAAAAATTGGCAATCGGATTTAAACTAAATAAAATTAGAGAAAATGATGAAAATAATATTTTTTTTAAAAAAATTTTTGTTAAATTTTAATTCAATTTTGATTCTACAAATACAAAACTGTGTAAATCTATACACATGGGTGATACAGCTTACGAAAAAATAGGCAATCGGATTTTGAACCAAATAAAACTTAAAGAAAATTGATAAAATATAACATTTAAAAAATCAAAAGATTTGTTAAATTTTAAATGTAATTTTGTTTCAAAAACAAAACAATGTAAATCTACATACGTGAATGATATTGCTTACGAAAAAATATGCAATCGGATTTTAAAACTAAATCAAACTTAGAGAAAATTGTTAAAATATAACATTTTAAAAAATCAAAATATTTGTTAAATTTTAAATGTAATTTTGTTCTACAAATACAAAACAATGTAAATCTACGCACATGGATGATACAGCTTACGAAAAAATAGGCAATCGGATTTTTAAACTAAATAAAACTTAGAGAAAATTGATAAAAATATAACATTTAAAAAAATCAAAAGATTTGTTAAATTTTAAATGTAATATTGTTTCCTCATTTCCTTACCAAACGTAGAGAAAATTGTTAAAAAATAACATTTAAAAAAATCAAAAGATTTGTTAAATTTTAAATGTAATTTTGTTTTCAAAAAATACAAAACAATGTAAATCTGCACACACGAATGATACGTCTTACAAAAAAATGGGCAATCGTATTTTAAACTACAACAAAATTAGAGAAAATTATGAAAAGTAAATTTTTTTCCAAAATTTTTTGTTAAATTTTAAATGCAATTTTGATTCTACAAATACAAAACTGTGTAAATCTATACACATGGGTGATACAGCTTACGAAACAATAGGCAATCGGATTTTGAACCAAATAAAACTTAAAGAAAATTGATAAAAATATAACATTTTAAAAAATCAAAAGATTTGTTAAATTTTAAATGTAATTTTGTTTTTCAAAAACACAAACAATGTAAATCTATACGTGAATGATATTGCTTACGAAAAAATAGGCAATCGGATTTTTAAACTAAATCAAACTTAGAGAAAATTGATAAAATATAACATTTTAAAAAATCAAAAATTTGTTAAATTTTAAATGTAATTTTGTTTTCAAAAAATACAAAAAATGTAAATCTACGCACATGGGATGATACAGCTTACGAAAAAATAGGCAATCGGATTTTAAACTAAATCAAAACTTAGAGAAAATTGATAAAAATATAACATTTCAAAAAATCAAAAGATTTGTTAAATTTTAAATGTAATTTTGTTTTCCAAAAATACAAAACAATGTAAATCTACATGCATGAATGATATAACTTACGAAAAAAATGAGCAATCGGATTTTTAAACTAAACCAAACTTAGAGAAAATTCTTAAAAATATAAAATTTAAAAAATCAAAAAGATTTGTTAAATTTTAAATGTAATTTTGTTTCTAAAAAATACAAAACAATGTAAATCTGCATACACGAATGATACGTCTTACAAAAAAATTGGCAATCGTTTTTAAATTACAACAAAATTAGAGAAAATTATGAAAAGTAATTTTTTTCCAACAATTTTGTTTAAATTTTAAATGCAATTTTGATTCTAAAATACAAAACTGTGTAAATCTATACACATGGGTGATACAGCTTACGAAAAATTAGGCAATCGGATTTTTGAACAAATAAAACTAAAAGAAAATTGATAAAATATAACATTTTAAAAAATCAAAAGATTTGTTAAATTTTAAAATGTAATATTGGTTTCTCATTTTTCTTACAACTTAGAGAAAATTGTTAAAAATAACATTTTTAAAAAATCAAAAGATTTGTTAAATTTTAAATGTAATTTTGTTTCCAAAAATACAAAACAATGTAAATCTACATACATGAATGATACGCTCTTACAAAAAAATGGGCAATCGTATTTTAAACTACAACAAAATTAGAGAAAATTATGAAAAGTAATTTTTTTCCAAAATTTTTTGTTAAATTTTAAATGCAATTTTTGATTCTACAAATACAAAACTGTGTAAATCTATACACATGGGTGATACAGCTTACGAAAAAATAGGCAATCGGATTTTGAACCAAATAAAACTTAAAGAAAATTGATAAAAATATAACATTTTAAAAAATCAAAAGATTTGTTAAATTTTAAATGTAATTTTGTTTTCAAAACACAAAACAATGTAAATCTACATACGTGAATGATATTGCTTACGAAAAAATATGCAATCGGATTTTTAAACTAAATCAAACTAGAGAAAATTGATAAAAATATAACAATTAAAAATTAAAATATTTGTTAAATTTTAAATGTAATTTTGTTTTCAAAAATACAAAACAATGTAAATCTACACATGGATGATACGCTTACGAAAAAATAGGCAATCGGATTTTGAACCAAATAAAACTTAAGAAAATTGATAAAAATATATAACATTTTAAAAAATCAAAAGATTTGTTAAATTTTAAATGTAATTTTGTTTCTACAAAATACAAAATGTGTAAATCTATACACTGGGTGATACAGCTTACGAAAAAAATAGGCAATCGGATTTTGAACAAATAAAACTTAAAGAAAATTGATAAAAATATAACATTTTAAAAAATCAAAAGATTTGTTAAATTTTTAAATGTAATTTTGATTTCAAAAAAACAAAACAATGTAAATCTAACACACATGAATGATACAGCTTACGAAAAAATAGGCAATCGGATTTTGAAACAAATAAAACTTAAAGAAAATTGATAAAAATATAACATTTTTTTTGTTAAATTTAAATGTATTTTGTTTCCAAATTTACAAACAATGTTGAATAAAAATATATAACATTAAAAAATCAAAAGATTTGTTAAATTTTAAATGTAATTTTGTTTCAAAATACAAAACAATGTAAATCTACATGCATGAATGATATAACTTACAAAAATGAGCAATCGGATTTTAACTACACCAAACTTAGAGAAATTCTTAAAAATATAAAATTAAAAAATCAAAAGATTTGTTAAATTTTAAATGTAATTTTGTTTCTAAAATACAAAACAATGTAAATCTGCATACACGAATGATACGTCTTACAAAAATTGGCAATCGGATTTTAAATTACAACAAATTAAAGAAAATTGATAAAAAGTAATTTTTTTCCAAAATCAATTTTGTTAAATTTTAAATTCAATTTTGATTCTACAATACAAAACTATGTAAATCTATACACATGGTGATACGGCTTACGAAAAAATAGGCAATCGGATTTTGAACCAAATAAAACTTAAAGAAAATTGATAAAAATATAACATTTTAAAAAAATCAAAAGATTTGTTAAATTTTAAATGTAATTTTGTTTTCAAAAACACAAAACAATGTAAATCTACATACGTGAATGATATTGCTTACGAAAAAATATGCAATCGGATTTTTAAACTAAATCAAACTTAGAGAAAATTTTTAAAAATATAACATTTAAAAAATCAAAATATTTGTTAAATTTTAAATGTAATTTTGATTCTACAAATACAAAACTGTGTAAATCTATACACATGGGTGATACAGCTTACGAAAAAATTGGCAATCGGATTTTGAACCAAACAAAACTTAAAGAAATTGATAAAAATATAACATTTTAAAAAATCAAAAGATTTGTTAAATTTTAAATGTAATTTTGTTTAAAAAACACAAAAAATGTAAATCTACATACGTGAATGATATTGCTTACGAAAAATATGCAATCGGATTTTTTAAAACTAAATCAAACTTAGAGAAAATTGATAAAAATATAACATTTTAAAAATCAAAAATTTTGTTAAATTTTAAATGCAATTTTGATTCTACAAATACAAAACTGTGTAAATCTATACACATGGGTGATACAGCTTACGAAACAATAGGCAATCGGATTTTGAACCAAATATAAACTAAAAGAAAATTGATAAAAATATAAATTTTAAAAAATCAAAAGATTTGTTAAATTTTAAATGTAATATTGTTTCCATCATTTCCTTACCAAACGTAAAGAGAAAATTGTTAAAAAATAACATTTTAAAAAAATCAAAAGATTTGTTAAATTTTAAATGTAATTTTGTTTCAAAAAATACAAAACAATGTAAATCTGCACACACGAATGATACGTCCTTACAAAAAAATGGGCAATCGTATTTTAAATTACAACTAAAAATTAGAGACAAATTATGAAAAAATGCTAAATTTTTTTGCCAAAAATTTTTGTTAAATTTTAAAATGCAATTCTTGATTCTACAGACATACAAAACTGTGTAAATCTATACACATGGGTGATACGCTTACGGAAAAAATAGGCAATTCGGATTTTGGAACTCCAAATAAAACTAAAAGAAAAATTGATAAAAATATAAACATTTTAAAAAGTCAAAGATTTGTTAAATTTGAAATGTAATATTCGTTTCCTCATTCCTTACCCAAACGTTAGAGAAGAAGTTAAAAAATAACATTTGAAAAAAAATCAAAGATTTGTTAAATTTTCAAATGTAATTTTGTTTCCAAAATACAAAAACAATGTAAATCTGCACACACGAATGATACGTCTTACAAAAAAATGGGCAATCGTATTTTAAACTACAACAAATTAGAAGAAAATTATGAAAAAGTAAATTTTTTTCCAAAAATTTTTGTTAAATTTTAAATGCAATTTTGATTCTACAAATACAAAACTGTGTAAATCTATACACATGGGTGATACAGCTTACGAAACAATAGGCAATCGGATTTTGAACCAAATAAAACTTAAAGAAAAATTGATAAAAATATAACATTTTAAAAAATAAAAAGATTTGTTAAATTTTAAATGTAATTTTGATTCTACAAATACAAAACTGTGTAAATCTATACACATGGGTGATACAGCTTACGAAACAATAGGCAGTCGGATTAATGAAACCAAATAAAACTTAAAGAAAATTGATAAAATATAACATTTTAAAAAATCAAAAGATTTGTTAAATTTTAAATGTAATTTTGTTTCAAAAACACAAGACAATGTAAATCTACATACGTGAATGATATTGCTTACGAAAAAATATGCAATCGGATTTTTAAACTAAATCAAACTTAGAGAAAATTGGTTAAAAATATAATAATTAAAAAAATTTAAAATATTTGTTAGATTTAAATGTAATTTTGTTTTCAAAAATACAAAACAATGTAAATCTACGCACATGGATGATAAGCTTACGAAAAAATAGGCAATCGGATTTTTAAACTAAATCAAACTTAGAGAAAATTGATAAAAATATAACATTTCAAAAAATCAAAAGATTGTTAAATTTTAAATGTAATATTGTTTCCTCATTTCCCTTACCAAACGTAGAGAAAATTGTTAAAAAATAACATTTTAAAAAAATCAAAAGATTTGTTAAATTTCAAATGTAATTTTGTTTCCAAAAATACAAAACAATGTAAATCTGCACACAACGAATGATACGTCTTACAAAAAAATGGGCAATCGTATTTTTAAACTACAACAAAATTAGAAAAAATTATGAAAAAGTAAATTTTTTTCCAAAAATTTTTGTTAAATTTTAAATGCAATTTTGATTCTACAAATACAAAACTGTGTAAATCTATACACATGGGTGATACAGCTTACGAAACAATAGGCAATCGGATTTTGAACCAAATAAAACTTAAAGAAATTGATAAAAATATAACATTTTAAAAAATAAAAGATTTGTTAAATTTTAAATGTAATTTTGATTCTACAAATACAAAACTGTGTAAATCTATACACATGGGTGATACAGCTTACGAAACAATAGGCAATCGGATAAGACCAAATAAAACTTAAAGAAAATTGATAAAAATATAACATTTTAAAAAATCAAAAGATTTGTTAAATTTTAAATGTAATTTTGTTTTCAAAAACACAAGACAATGTAAATCTACATACGTGAATGATATTGCTTACGAAAAAATATGCAATCGGATTTTTAAACTAAATCAAACTTAGAGAAAATTGTTAAAAATATAATAATTAAAAAATTAAATATTTGTTAGATTTTAAATGTAATTTGTTTTCAAAATACAAACAATGTAAATCTACGCACATGGATGATAAGCTTACGAAAAAATAGGCAATCGGATTTTTAAACTAAATCAAACTTAGAGAAAATTGATAAAAATATACATTTCAAAAAATCAAAAGATTTGTTAATTTTAAATGTAATATTGTTTCCTCATTTCCTTACCAAACGTAGAAAAATTTTAAAAAATAACATTTTAAAAAAATCAAAAGATTTGTTAAATTTTAAATGTAATTTTGTTTCCAAAAATACAAAACAATCGTAAATCTGCCACACACGAAATGAACGTCTTTACAAAAAAATGGGCAATCCGTATTTTGAAAACTACAACAACAATTAGACGAAAATTATGAAAAAGTAATTTTTGTCCAAAATTTTTTTGTTAAATTTTAAATGCAAGTTTTGCATTGCTACAAATACAAATACTGTCCTGTAAATCTATACACATGGGTGATACAGCTTACGAAAAAATAGGCAATCGGATTTTGAACCAAATAAAACTTAAAGAAAATTGATAAAAATATAACATTTTAAAAAATCAAAAGATTTGTTAAATTTGAAATGTAATTTTGTTTTCAAAACACAAAACAATGTAAATCTACATACGTGATGATATTGCTTACGAAAAATATGCAATCGGATTTTTAAACTAAATCAAACTTAGAGAAAATTGATAAAAATATAACATTTAAAAAAATCAAAATATTTGTTAAATTTTAAATGCAATTTTGATTCTACAAATACAAAACTGTGTAAATCTATACACATGGGTGATACAGCTTACGAAAAAATTGGCAATCGGATTTTGAACCAACAAAACTTAAAGAAAATTGATAAAAATATAACATTTTAAAAAATCAAAAGATTTGTTAATTTTAAATGTAATTTTGTTTTAAAAACACAAAAAATGTAAATCTACATACGTGAATGATATAGCTTACGAAAAAAATATGCAATCGGATTTTAAACTAAATCAAACTTAGAGAAATTTGATAAAAATATAACAATTAAAAAAATTAAAAATATTTGTTAAATTTTAAATGTAATTTGTTTCCAAAAATACAAAACAATGTAAATCTACGCACATGGATGATACAGCTTACGAAAAATAGGCAATCGGATTTTTAAACTAAATCAAACTTAGAGAAAATGATAAAAATATAACATTTCAAAAAATCAAAAAAGATTTGTTAAATTTTAAATGTAATTTTATTTCCAAAATACAAAACAATGTAAATCTACATGCAATGAATGATATAACTTAAAAAAATGAGCAATAGGATTTTAAACTACACCAAAACTTGAGAAAATTCTTAAAAATATAAAAATTTAAAAAAATCAAAAAGATTTGTTAAATTTTAAATGTAATTTTGTTTCTAAAAATACAAAACAATGTAAATCTGCATACACGAATGATACGTCTTACAAAAAATTGGCAATCGGATTTTAAATACATCAAATTAGAGAAAATTTGAAAAAGTAATTTTTTTAAAAACAATTTTGTTAAATTTTAAATGCAATTTTGATTCTACAAATACAAAACTGTAAATCTATACACATGGGTGATACAGCTTACGAAAAAATTGGCAATCGGATTTTGAACCAAATAAAACTTAAAGAAAATTGATAAAATATAACATTTTAAAAATCAAAAGATTTGTTAAATTTTAAATGTAATTTTGTTTTCAAAAACACAAAACAATGTAAATCTACATACGTGAATGATATTGCTTACGAAAAATATGCAATCGGATTTTTAAACTAAATCAAACTTAGAGAAAATTGATAAAAATATAACATTTTAAAAAATCAAAATATTTGTTAAATTTTAAATGCAATTTTGATTCTACAATACAAAAACTGTGTAAATCTATACACATGGGTTACGAAAAAAATAGGCAATCGGATTTTGAACCAAACAAACTTAAAGAAAATTGATAAAAATATAACATTTTAAAAATCAAAAGATTTGTTAAATTTTAAATGTAATTTTGTTTTCAAAAACACAAACAATGTAAATCTACATACGTGAATGATATTGCTTACGAAAAATAGGCAATCGGATTTTTAAACAAATAAAACTTAAAGAAAATTAATAAATATAACATTTCAAAAATCAAAATTTGTTAAATTTTAAATGCAATTTTGATTCTACAAATACAAAACTGTGTAAATCTATACACATGGGTGATACAGCTTACGAAAAAATAGGCAATCGATTTTGAACCAATAAAACAAAAGAAAAATTGATAAAAATATAAAATTTTAAAAAAATCAAAATATTTGTTAAATTTTAAATGTAATATTGTTTCCTCATTTCCTTACCAAAACGTAGAGAAAATTGTTAAAAATAACATTTTAAAAAAATCAAAGATTTGTTAAATTTTAAATGTAATTTGTTTCCAAAAATACAAAACAATGTAAATCTACACACACGAATGATACGCTTACGAAAAAATAGGCAATCGTATTTTAAACCAAAATAAATTAGAGAAAATTGATAAAAAATATATACTTTTAAAAAATCAAATATTTGTTAAATTTTAAATGCAATTTTGATTCTACAAATACAAAACTGTGTAAATCTATACACATGGGTGATACAGCTTACGAAACAATAGGCAATCGGATTTTGAACCAAATAAAACTTAAAGAAAATTGATAAAATATATACATTTTAAAAAAATCAAAAGATTTGTTAAATTTTAAATGTAATTTTGTTTTCAAAAAACACAAACAATGTAAATCTACATACGTGAATGATATTGCTTACGAAAAAATATGCAATCGGATTTTTAAACTAATCAAACTTAGAGAAAATTGATAAAAATATAACATTTAAAAAATCAAAATATTTGTTAAATTTTAAATGCAATTTTGATTCTACAAATACAAAATGTGTAAATCTATACACATGGATGATACAGCTTACGAAAAAAATAGGCAATCGGATTTTGAACCAATAAAAATTTAAGAAAATTGATAAAAATATAACATTTTAAAAAATCAAAAGATTTGTTAAATTTAAATGTAATTTTGTTTTTCCTTAAAAATACAAACAATGTAAATCTACATGCATGAATGATATAACTTTCGAAAAAAATGAGCAATCGGATTTTAAACTAAACCAAACTTAGAGAAAATTCTTAATAAATATAAAAATTTAAAAAATCAAAAGATTTGTAATTTTAAATGTAATTTTGTTTCTAACAAAATACAAAACAATGTAAATCTGTATACACAATGATACAGCTTACAAAAAATAGGCAATCGGATTTAAACTACAACAAAATTAGAGAAAATTGAAAAAGTAATTTTTTTAAAAACATTTTGTTAAAATTTTAAATTAATTTTGATTCTACAAATACAAAACTGTGTAAATCTATACACATGGGTGATACAGCTTACGAAAAAATGGCAATCGGATTTTGAACCAAATAAAACTTAAAGAAAATTGATAAAAAATCAAAAGATTTGTTAAATTTTAAATGTAATTTTGTTTCAAAAACACAAAACAATGTAAATCTACATACGTGAATGATATTGCTTACGAAAAAATAGGCAATCGGATTTTAATCAAAAAACTTAAAAATTGATAAAATATAATATTTCAAAAAATCAAATATTTGTTAAATTTTAATGCAATTTTGATTCTACAAATACAAAACTGTGTAATCTATACACATGGTGATACAGCTTACGAAAACAATAGGCAATCGGATTTTGAACCAAATAAACTTAAAGAAAATTGATAAAATATAACATTTAAAAAAATCAAAAGATTTGTTAAATTTTAAATGTAATATTGTTTCCTCATTTCCTTACCAAACGTAGAGAAAATTGTTAAAAAATAACATTTTTAAAAATCAAAAGATTTGTTAAATTTTAAAATGTAATTTTGTTTCCAAAAATACAAAACAATGTAAATCTGCACACATGAATGATACGTCTTACAAAAATGGGCAATCGTATTTTAAACTACACCAAAATTAGAGAAAATATGAAAAAGTAAATTTTTTCCAAAAATTTTTGTTAAATTTTAAAAATTCAATTTTGATTCTACAAAATACAAAACTATGTAAATCTAAATAACAAGGTTGATACGGCTTACGAAAAATAGGCAATTGGATTTTGAACAAATAAAACTTAAAGAAAATTGATAAAAATAATAACATTTTAAAAATCAAAAGATTTGTTAAATTTTAAAT